>APFE031184393.1:39229-56832 GCA_000404065.3 Pinus taeda | reverse complement strand
GAAAAGGACGTCAATGGTAGCCTCCCTTTCCTGGATATTCTTATCTCCAGGAGGTTGGACGGCTCTCTCTCACACGCGGTGTACCGTAAGAAGACTCACACAGAGCAGTATCTTCACGCGGATTCCCATCATTTCCCTGCTCAGAAGATGGGTGTTCTCAACACCCTGGCTACGCGTGCCCTCAGGATTTCGGATAAAGAAAACCTGGATAGGGAGAGAAACCACCTCCTCGATGTCTTTGTAGAGAACGGATATAGCACGCACCTTGGTCATAAGGCTTTCCATACTGCCTCCAAAAATGCTTTTAGTGAAAAAGAGCCTAAAGAGCGCCATCCAGGTGTCCATATTCCATATATCCAAGGGACCACGGATCGGATTGCTCGGATCCTTAGGAGGTTTGGCATCCCCTCAACCTTCAGGCCTCTCAGAACCATTCGTAACTCCCTGAGGTCAGTAAAGGATCCGGTAGACCCCAAAGACATGAAAGGGGTCTATCTGATTCCTTGCTCTTGTGGGACCCCTTATATAGGGGAAACTGGGCGCTCCATCCAGCAGAGAATTGGAGAGCATGCAGCGGACCTGAGGCATGGTAGAATAAAGTCCTCAGCTCTAGTAGAGCATGTGGACAAAACTAAGCATCATGTCTGCATAGAAGAGGCCAAAGTCATTGCTAGGGTGGATCGGTTTCATCATCGCAAGTTAAGGGAAGCTATCGAAATTGAGCGAAGACCCATCAATCTTAACAGAGACGATGGATGGAAGGTCAGTAGAAATTGGATCCCTGCGTTGTCGTCTTAAGTTTTCTTCCTCCCCCCTCTGTTCTTCCAGGTTCTTTCTCTGGGTGGACGTGAGTCTGGTTTTCCCCTCTCGCTGGCAGTGTTGTTCTTCGTAGGTTTTTCCTCCTCTTGTACATTATCGCTGTTTTATGTAGGATTTATTAAAAATATAGCATAAAAATCTTTCCTAAATTATTCTTATATTATCTATAACAATATTAAATCATATAACAATACAATTAACAGTGTTTTATAGCCTTCAGATTAAAAAGAAATATCTCTCTCATTATTATAATTTTAAATTCATAAGTCTTTAGTTCTATTATTATTTATTGTCCCTCTTTTAATATCATATTAATTAATAGTATAACCATAGCTTAGTAGATTAATTTAAATATATTAATTAATTAATATTTATTTTAATATTATTAACTATATATATTATTATGTTTATACATATAGCATTAAAAATTAGTTTATATATAATAACAAATTAATCTAATTTAACCTTCTTTCTATTAAATTAATACATATAACCCCTCTTATAAGTTTAAATTCATATGTCTTTAGCTCTATTAATATTTATTGTCCCTCTTTTAATATTATATTAATTATTAGTATAACCATAGCTTAGTATGGTTATTTAGGACCTTTATAGATTAATTTAAATATATTAATTAATTAATATTTATTTTAATATTATTAACTATATATATTATTATGTTTATACATATAGCATTAAAAATTAGTTTATATATAATAACAAATTAATCTGATTTAACCTTCTTTCTATAAAATTATTACATATAACCCCTTTTTTTACCTTCTCTTTTGTATTTAAGACATATATATATTAATATAAATTAGTTAACTAATTAATTCCATAGTAAGTATTATATATAGTATTATTTTACACATTTACTTATATATAATGCATTATTATATATTAATATTTTAATTTTAATTGACCCAATAAAATGTATTATAAATTAATTATAAACAAGATTAACTCAATTAGGGTAACAATTATAGAAAATAGGGCTTTTAGAAGATTAGGTACAATAATTAATGTTTTAGAATATTCATATATATTTAGGTTAGATTTATTGAATTAATTAAATAAATATTTGTACATATTTTTACGTATAATGTGGTATTATTTAAAATTAATTAAATAAAGTATTTCTACCAGATTAACCTAACTCTTAATATAAAAATATTTTAATTTTAAATTAATTAGAGGACGTTTGACTAGGGTTTTGTAGCCGTTAGAGTCTCTGCTTGGGCTATTTAAATCGCTGAGCTAGATCTGTATTTTCAACTTGTCCTGACGATGAACCACATTGGTTGGTTCGAAACGCATTGGCAGAAATCTTTCTTATGTGATTTACGCTGAAGCTCTCCTTATAGCCTTAAAGTATCCACTATCGACCTTATTAAGTGTTTCATCTACCCTCATTTTGTTCACTATTAATAATTTTGTCCATTTCAAATGAACTTAAGTTCAACCCAAATTATTGTAGGAAAGGTGTTATAACATTCTCACTAAAATTCTATTCCAATATATAATATAATTTATTTATTTCACTATTTCAATTATCCATCAAATCTCCATGCTCTTTTTTTTAATCAGCACAAATTTGGTATTTATTAATAAAAAATGTGTGTACAAATTAATGTGTGTACATAGATAACATAGAAATTGTTGGAACCACACTAAAACTTTACAAAACATTTGAGAAAGCTTCATAGAGGCAGTTGTAGCTTTCTCTACACATGACTTGACTCCCTACAAAAGATATCCATGGACATGACAATTAAACTTGACAATTCCGAGCGATAAGTTAAGATCAAGAGCAAACCTTGAGTTACAAAAAAGATTGTCATGAGCCCACATAGAAATTATGAAGAACCAAAAAGAAATGATGAAGGGAAGTGTTGAAAATTTCTCCTTCTTATTGTGCATTCTATTAGGTTCTTGTGTCCAAAATTTAACATGTAAACTAAAATACAACAAACATGAACAGAGATACACAAATAGTTAAAGAGATTCTAGAGAGCTATCACATTAATCGGAGATAATGGATGGGAACATAGGATTCTTGTTTTCTAAAGGAGAATGAAGGACCGATGAGTCATAGTTTGTCGAAGGATCATCTAAAGCAATGTTCCCTTGAGGTGTGTTGATTATCGCAGGGGTGTCATAAGCATCTCCTGAATCAGAATCAGAATTAGACACAATGTATTTCTCCACCCTCTATAGATGGACCAGGATGTCATCTAAACATTAATTGATGCTTCAAAGAAGACCTTTCAAGTCCTATTTCCATGAAATTATATTGTAAGGGTCCGCCTACTTATCCTTGATGATCAAACGAAACAAAGAATCCAATTTTTGATATCCTGCAACAGAATTTAGGAAATACAATTTCCTCTTATGAAATTACTTGGGTCTAGAATCTAGGATAATTCTAAGTTATTGAATTCTGAATCTGATAAAATTTCCTTCTCCCCAAATACAAGAGCCTCTAGTTGTCTAATTTCATTTTTGTCTTCTAGGGGTACGATGTCAAAAACAATTGCAATAGACTCGAACAAACGTTTGGGGCAAGACCTAGCCCTAATGTTGGAAACTCCCCTTAAACTTACCATTCTATAACAAGGTGGCATGGTCAATTGGAAAGTCTCACAAAACGACTACCAGTGGTTTCTTGGAGTATGACAATTTAACAGTCACAAAACCAATTTCTTAATGACCAAGGGTACAATATTATGACTTAAGGTTATATCATCACCATAACATGAAAATACCCACGATAGAGGGAAATGAAACCTCCCAGAGACGTTATTTTCTAAAATATTAGAGATGAGATGGTACAAAACCACCAAAGGAGTTAAACACAAACCTAATTGCCAAAAAACATTAATATTAGTGAAGGCCAAGACCAAGGAAAGGATGAAACCAAAATGCTATGAGGAACCAAGGCTTGCAAGAAAACGAAACTATAGAATATATGCGAACTAGATACAATAGTTGTTCATAAAGTGTTAATGAGCAACTAGACCCAAAATCGTATAAACTTTCACAAAAACCCATTTTGCAAATAAAACCTCCCCACCCATTCTACCATTGATAAAACTTTTAAATGTGAAAACCCATAAAATCCACCATCTTCAAACGCAACAACATCTGCAAAATGAATCTAAATGAAAAACAAAATCAATAAAAAAAGAGACAAGTTATAATATATATATATATATAATATTATATATATATAATATATATATATTAGATAGATAGATAGATAGATAGATATATAGATTATATATATATAGATAGATAGATAGATAGATAGATATATTAGATATATAAGATATATATATAAGATAGATATATAATATATATATATATATAATATATAATATAAGATTATATATATATATATATATATAATAGTAATAGATATAATAATATATATAGATATATTAACTGTTGGCTTGAAAGAGTCATCAGGGGAAAGACCCTGGGTTTGGGTACAAGGGGCCAACAAAAGTTCGTTGTAGTCTAGGATGATACCAACATTTTCACCTTACCCCAAGGGTCAAGGAGTCTCACTCGAGGCGTGTCGCGACCAAAAGGGAGAAGGGTTCAGCATGGAGTCAAGGAAGTATCAATCAGGTGCATTTTATCACACACACACACATATATATAACCATTATACATAAAACAGAGATAGCAGCATCCTTGAGACAATTTGTGAATTAACGTCTACATGTAATTGGTAAGCCATTCAAAATTTTAATAGACACATTAAGCACGAGGCCCAAATACATTAGAAGCTGAAACTAGCATTGGCTATGTCTTATATTAAAGTTAACATGAAAGATTACAACATGATCCGGCATTCGCGATAAACATTATAGAAAGTACATGGCTCAATCCCGCAGTTTTAGATTAGTTCCACAACTAAGTCCCTTGGACCCCAGCACTGTGTCATTCAGCCACCGCAACTAGGTAACTCTTTGCATGCTCTTTGCTCAACTGACTCCTTCTTCCACTAGCTAGTCCAACTACAACCTTCTTCCATTTTAGTTTTCCCCTTTCATATCCTTTGTTGCTGCCTGGACTACCAGTTCTTGCTCAGCTCTTCTCCCCCTTAGCTGCTTTTGTACCTTCCCGCCTCCTCAGCTGCCTTTGCCTTCTACTCCAACCTTGTTGCAACTCCTCCGCAACTGTTCATTCCACCACCAACGCGTTGCTGCCATTTGTTTCTTTCCCACCCTTCAGCCATTCAAAACTGGTCAAAACCTTTCAAAATTAAATGAAGGCCCCAATAGGCCCCAACTACAATTCTTTGACTTGTCCCTGAGTCAAGTCATTTCGACCTCTGTCAGTCCTGTTGTTACTTCCATGTGCTTTATAAGTTGTGCTTCTATACTACCGGCGCTGGCTTTGTTGTTTGTTGTACCAACACTTCTGCTACTTCGATCGTTCCTTGTGGAGTGGGTGCCTATTCTGCATCTATCTTGGCTTGTGGCATGGCATCTGTTCCTGCGGCCCCTTCTTTCCCTTGTGTTTCACCCATTCCAAATGAAGGCCCCAACTCTGGGACCAATGTTGTTGTCCACTTCCTGAACTTAGTATATATTTAAAGGGACAGGTCCTAGTTGGCGAGAATTACGTCAGTGCCTTGAGTGAACACCTTGGCCAATTGTGATGTTAGGGTTGTTGGCTGCTGGCTCTGCAAGTCATTCCATTACTGCCCATTGGAGTCGCATACCTCCTTCAAGAGTAGAACTTGCATTCGAACCGAGGGTCGCAGATCCCTAATTATCTTTTTCGTCTTCGTTGACTCCTCCTTAATGTTGTCAACCTGGGCCTGGAGGATATTGATTTGATCATTGATCTGCTATAGCTGGGTATGATCCATACAATCCCTCGTGCTAGCAAACAGTGACTGAATTTGTTGTCTGAGTGGGTAATGAGGTGGTTCTTTAGTGCTAGACTACCTGACCAATCGTGGACCTTGTCTATTAGGGTGCATTCATCGGTGAGGGCCTCAGCCAAGGCTTGCTTCTTCACTTCTAGTTCTCTGACCTTAACCTCAACCATCCACGTGTAAATTTCCACTGGATCTAGGGATTGACTGGGCATATGAAAACTACAATATCATATATTTGAAGGAGCTTATGATTTTTGAAGTAAATGGGATAAGGTTGATCCAGTCATCAGACCCTTATGAAGGACCTAGGTTTACAAAGCCAACAGATGACAAGGATGAACCAATGATGTTAGACCAACTATAGACGCTCACAGCAAGGAAAAGGGAGGACTATATGAATCCTACAGCCGGAGGATCAATTAGCTGGAGAAGCATTCAAAGCTCAGAGACTGGTTTAGAAGCTGCATGGGATCCATGGTAGCAGGGTGGATACGAACTGACCACTCGATGATGTGCAATGATAAGCTGAGTAAACTGGGGAGACATGGGAGTAGACGACTACTCGAAGTATTATGGCCTTGAGTTGGTTGACCATTTTTTAAATAGGGTGGACCAGGAAATAACAGAAGATCAAAGGATTCCCTTTCTTGACATCAAGCTTATGGAAATGCTAGCAAGATGGTGGAAGACACACTGCAAAGCATTAAAAGACTGTATGAGCACTAAACAAGTGACAAAGGAGAGGTTTTCCTAAGAGGCAGATCGACCACAGGATCACGGAAAATAATGGGGGATTCAAGTCCCGAGAAGCACATCAAAGACTGCACGACCAATTAGGAGAGCCAGGGACTGCCAAGAAATCGATGGGTACACGCTTTTATACATACCCTCGGCACTGTCCCCCGGGCTTGGTATATCCAAGAGGATCTACAACGATAGACAGCTAATTGGGTTACCTTGGAGGAACAGTTCGTCAACAACTTTTCATTCATGAAAAATGAGGCACAAATGACAGGGGCACTCTAGGCAATAAAATGAGTTCTATTCACACCAGGGATGGTAGTTGAAGCAGGGCATGATGGAAATGTTCTACAATGCCTATACGATATGGAATCGCCAGGATTTGTGACTTGTGACAAAATAGATGCAGAACGAGAGGAGGACGAACTAGAGGGGCTTAGACACCTAGCCTTTAGAGAAATCAAAGGGGAAAGAGATATTTGGGAGAGCCCTTCAACGGAAGGTGCCCACCTCCTACTAGTGAAGCAGAGAATACAGAATGTGGGGATAGAAGATAAGCCCAAAATAGCATCGATGGGAGATTACTAGGATGCACAAACCACCAAAGGAATTTTCGATTTATTACAAGAATACTAGGACCTGTTCTCAGATTCAGTGGAAAAACTCAAAGAGATAAAAGGTAACCTGGGAGAAATGAAAATTGTTCTAAAACCAAATTTCCGGCTGGTAAATCATAGACCATACCGATTGAACCCAAGGGTAAAGGAGAAAGTTAAAAAGGAAATTGACAAAACTTTTGGATGCAGGAATCATATTCGTGGTAGATGAAGCTGACTAGATAAGCCCCATAGTTATTGAGAACAAGAAGGATGCAACCAAAAGTAGAGTATGCATTGATTACAGAAGCCTGAACAATGCATGTGTGCATGACCCATTCCCCACGCCATTCAATGATGAAGTCCTAGACAAAGTTGCGGGGAATGAAGCATACTCATTCACAGATGGGTTCTCAGGTTACCACCATGTCCAAACAGCTGAAGAGGACAAAAGGAAAACAACTTTCACGACTGAGTGGGGGTCGTACGCATATAATGTGATGCCATTCGGACTAAAGAATGCACCAAAAATATTCTCAGGGATTGTTATAGGTTCATTCCAGGATTATATTCATACATTCCTAGAAGTTTACATGGACGACTGGACAATATACAACCTATTGAAAAAGCATACCAGCTTATTAAGAGTGATGTTCGATAGGTGCAAATAGTTGTTGATTTCCTTAAATCTAAAAAAATGTATTTTCGCAATTCCCTTTGGAACTCTACTGGGCCATATCGTCTGCAAGGATGGATTCTATGTAGACCCCGCCAAAGTTGCAAAAATTTTCCATATGGAACCACCTTGTAACATGAAACAACTAGGGGCAACTCTGGGTCACACGGGGTACTACATACGGTTCATCACGAACTACGCATCCATAATAGCCCCAATGGAAAAATTGCTAAATAAGATAGAAGAATTCATCTAGACTGCAGACTATCAAGCATCTCTAAATAAACTGAAGGAAAGATTAGTAAGCGCCCCCATATTGGTGTACCCAAATTGGAACAAAATTTTCCATGTACATATTGACAGGTCTGGAATAGCACTAGGGGTGGTCTTAGCGCAACTAGGGGAGAAAAGGATGGACCATCCAGTATACTACACCAGCAGAAATATCTCTACGATGGAAAGGAACTACACAACAACTGAACAGGAAGCATTGGTAATGGTCTACTGTCTCTAAAAGTTCAGGCACTACTTACTGGGTGCACCGTTTAAATTCTTTAATCAACAAGCCAATACTAGAAAGAAGGATATGTAGGTGGCTTTTACTGTTCCAGGAATTCACGTTTGAAGTGGTTGTTAAGGCTGGAAGATTGAATGTAGGACCAGATCACCTGTGGTTGCTCTATACAAGGGAGAATGAAGGAGAAATAGACGATCGGTTGCCTAATGCCTACTTATTCAGGATAGGGGCAATTCTCAACCACCTAGAAGAGATCACTCCATTGTTAACAACAGGTCGCTTCCCAGAGGGATACATGACAACACAAATATGGCACTTGGTGTTCAAGGCAACAGATTACCAACTCATCGCAAGACACCTCTACAAAATTGACTTGGACCAAATATTGAGGCGTTGTATCATGTAGCACGAAAGAAAGGAAATCCTATGGGAGTGCCACGCAGGGGTCGTAGGAGGCCATGTAGGAGGCAAGGCCACCACAAGGAAGATACTCCATGCAGTATTATGGTGGCCCACTATCCATAAGGATTCTAAAGCATTTGCCAAGGAGTGCAATGTTTGTCAAAGGTTCGGTAAGCCTTCGAAGTGCAATGAGCTACCACTACATCTAGTCCATATAGTGCAAATCTTTGATAAGTGGGAAGTAGACTTCATTGGACAAATATTTTCACCAGCAAGGCATTCACGATCCTGATACATAATAACAGGGGCATAATACCTCACAAGATGAGCAGAGGCCACACCAGCGAAATACTGCACAGCAAAAATAGCAACAAGGTTCATTTTTGAAAATATTATTTCAAGGTTCAGATTCCCATGGAGCCTCATAAGTGACTAAGGAACACACTTTCTGAATGAAACCATTGAGACTCTTCTAATGACTTTTATGGTCAAACATAATAAGAGTTGTCTATATCACCCGCAAGCCAATGGTGCAGCAGAAGCATTTAGCAAGATAGTAGAGAAAGGGCTAACAAAAGTTGTATATGCCAACAGGGACAACTGGGATGAGAGAATTTTAGTGACTCTATTGGAATATAGGACAACAGTCAAAGGACTGCATAAGAAAACTCCATTTCAACTTGTGTATGGCAGAGAAGCTGTGGTACTGGCAAAATTTATATTACACAACATGCTCATCTCAGAAGCTACAGGAAGGACGGATAATATTACCTTGTGGGACAAGCTAAGCCTCCTGATCGAACTTGACGAAACCTGGTTCATAGTAGAGTTCCATCAATCAGTTGAGCAATGAAGACAAAAGGCTTGGCACGATAGGCACATCAGGAAGAAGTCTTTTGAAGTCGGAGACCAGGTGCTCCTTTATGACAACAAGTTCCAAAAGTTCCTAGGGAAACTGCAGATGCACTGATTAGGCCCATTCATGCTCACAGAAATAAGATAATTGGGTGTGTGGAGTCCTACTGCAGGGATGGGTGAATGGTGCACGCCTGAAGCCCTTCCGCAACTTACCCAAAAAAAATCGAGATAATAAGGTTGCAGCAAAACTTAGCATGCCGCAACACTGATAGGCCTAGCCAGTAGAAACAGTGGTCACACATGTCATCCTAATCAGCAGAATACACGTAGGTCTGAACCTTTTCTAGAATTGATGACCACACAAGTACCTATCCCATCCACCATACCAGTAGTTATTTCCTGATTAAGTAATTAATAAGGCAGCTGTCAAGATAGGGTCACAAAATCTTTCTCGTTAACCACAGAATTAGTTAATAAATAAACCCATCATGGAAAAATAAAGATGCCATGCAGCCCACTCTATACTTTCCAGCCCACGTCATAGTTTTCATGTCCAAGCCAGCTGACGGCAGCAGGGTATAGTTAGAACACATGGGAAGGCTCTCGGAGTAATTAGTTGTTAAAGCCTCATCAGTCAGGGGATGTCGTGTCAAAGTTGGCTACTTAAATCACAGGAGGATGCAGGGGACTCTACAATTTCAATTGCAGATCACAGAAGAATTCCAGGTTTTCTCTGAAGAACAGGGACAGAGGAAGAGAAGTAAGAAACCTCCAACATAGATAGTTTAGCGTAGAAGAGAAGCGATGGTGAAAGGAATAACATTAGTCCCACAGAACGCTTTGGATGCATGAATTGAAGGAGTGGATGATCTATATGGAAAGTATGACAAGTCGAATCTGGTCGACAATGTCTTCACAGACTATTTCCAGTTTCCGTCCATGAAAAGGGTGGGGTCTACACAAGAATTTCAAAAGGAGGATGGCACCAGGACCTTCAAGATCAAAGAAGAGTTCAAGGGGATATGGAGGTCCATGCTATTTCACTTAAGAAATATACACGTATTCGTCACCCAATTTTCCGCCATGCAGTGCACAACATTTTTTACAAGAAGGATGCATGGAGGGTCGCTATGGTTGGATAAGGAGTATCATATCCATGTGAAGGATATCAATCGACTCACAGGGCTGGCCGAAGTTGGAAATGCAGTCAGCACAATGTTCCAGGCTGGGGCCAAGCGGGGAAAGAAGTAGAAGGAGGACAACATTTATGCCAGATACAGGACAAAGCGAGGAGGGAGGGGCGCAAAGCTAGACAAGATTAACAAGGATAATATTAGGTTTGCTTGCTACCTCATTGCATGTAAAATAGTGCAGCACTTCACAAGGAACGAATGCACCTTGGATGCCATCTCAGTTGCAGAACTTTGTTGCTAAGGAGAGGTACTCAACTGGATAGCCTTCGTGTTCAATGAACTATTCGAGGCTTGTGAATATGTGTACAGGAGGAGCACTAGGTTTGTGTTCAGGTTCTTGTTAATTGCACTCGCAATGTGGAAATGGATGCCACCACAAGAGAGGCAAATGGCAGCCATTGCCGAATTCCAACCAATTGTGCTCTTGTATGAACCGTGGAAGGCATCAGGGGATCCCAATACAAAGGAAATCAACGAGAGAGCTTTCAATGGCTGGTATGAGTAGATGTTGGACACCATTTGGTCCACTGAGAGGATACCCAAGACTTTATTGGATGAATTGTCAAACGAGCTCTGGGTTGGTGCCTCCCACGTGCACACTTAACTAAGACCACGGTGTGTCAACCTGAGCACATTTAAGTTGAGGCTGCAAAGGTTTGGCTTGACAGAGGAAGCATTGCGCAGAGAGGTGGAGTTGTGGCTGGGAATGGCCTGTGAGATAAGAGAAGGGAAACCCAAGTACCTTTTTAGAGCCTTGATGCCACAGGGGCGAGAGGAAGATGGGGTAGAGAGCAATCAAAAGTGGGTTGCTGACGAACTACTTCAACTGATGCTGCTCCAGGTGGAGGAAAAGATGTTCGAACTTAAACGAACAATTGCTAGCTTCGACCCAGGTGAGAGCAATTATCCTGAGCAATTTCAAGGTTCTACCATGTTTTCCCCCATTGTAACACCACCGCTCATAATGGAGCTTCCCTCGGGAGCAACTCAGGCTCCCTCCCAGACAACAATCCCTAAACCTAAGAAAACGCGAGTCATCCAATGCCTGGCTATCAAAAATCTGGCTACTAAAAAGCCAAAAATTATCTTGTTAGCACCAATCGTCGACCTCACTGTCGAGGTCCAGCAGTCAATCCCCACAACCACCATATTTGAAGAGATCTGTGTTATTGCATCCACTGCATTACGTCATTCATGGGAGTCATCCCCGCAAACCACTTCCACCTCCACAACCTTGTTCGAAATCTGAAATCCTCCTGTTCGGCCAGCAAAGGACTATTGTGGAAGCAGAAGTTCAGTCAGCCGGTCAAATAGAGGGAACCACCCCTACCATTGGAATGCCACCAATAGAGAGTGCATCACCAATGCTTGGGTTGGACCCACCAAAAGGGAGACATCTAGATACCATTCTACAGGGGGGAAGGACTGAATCGTACTTTACAACAATCCCTATAAATGTCTCAGTGCTGCGAAACCCTAACATTATTCCAACCACCCCACAGTTCACTCTGCCATCGCAACAAGTCCACTCACCCACCTCCCATTCTAACAAATCCATTGCTAGCAGCCTACCCCTACAATAGTAGTTCCTAGAATCGATAACAATGCAGGTCAATACACTCCATCACTGGTCATTGGCCTAATTGTTCTCAATTATTCAGCAAGCAACACACAAGGCCGAGAGCCTCCATGAGGACCTGGCTAAAGAACACGAATAGCAGATGAAGCAGTTTCACATGGTGACAGAGGAGCAAGATCACCTATAGCAAGAAAACATGGAATTGCAAGCCTAGGTTGATCAGATTACACAATAGTTTAGATCAATATGGCCGATCATCACCGAGGCCAATACTGAAGCACCGACGGACATGGCTGCCTACACACTAGTCGGCCATTGTGATCACATACAGATGGTGTGTGTTGGTACCATTTCATTTCCATATTTTTTCTCTAGAAACACCATCATTTTTCTATTTTTTTCTTCCATAGACCCCTCATATCCATCAAAATTTATTAATTAATAGCATTACAGTTGTTAGTTTACATTAAAGCTAATTTGTGAACTTTTATGTTAAAAATTATGAATTTTCAACAAAAAGATTACAGGATGTCATGACTTCCTGTAAATGGTTTATGATCTGACATGTGGCATGACAGGAAAGCCAAAGCAATGGATAGGAACGAGATCTGGAATGTACATGAATGGTGAAAAATCGATCCAACAGCAAATCAAAATCTCCTGGTCATGCGGTCAATGCTGGTCAAACCCAGCCTTTTTGGTCACAAAGGTAGCAAAAAGCCATGGTTTCCCAAACCGGTTTCGTTTTGCTTTTGGAATTCAGTTTAGATTAGAAAGGACCAAAAATCACTCTTTTGTAAAAGCAAAAACATATGCTTAATGAATGTCCATTCGATTTAGATAGGAGACAAGCAGATAAAGACTGCGTATTGTTTTTTTTCAAGGACGATTACGATTATTATCTCTGTGTATTGTTCTAGAACAAAACTCTTGTATGTGATTTCAATCTTCAGAACTTAATTACAGTCATCGTGTTACTCCAACAGTGTTTATGCATTAATACTCTTGTTTCTTGAGGTTACTTCAGTGTGCCATTGACGCGTGGATGGGCCCTACATGGATTGGTATACTGTTAATTCATTTCCATAGCGTTTTCGAATTTGAATAGTGTGCATAGTGTTTAGTGTTATTTCCATGTTTATGATTTTATCGATTTCATTAGAAATTCTTGCAAATGGTATTTATGGTGATAGCTTGAAGATTTGAGTGTTAGATCATTGAACCATATCTTGTAAAATATTTGATCCATCGTTAGATTTTAAAGCATCTCCATAGACTCTGTTTTCATGCATTTAAAATTCAGTGTGCTTTTGATTTTTCATGAATGCTTAAGTGTTAGCTAGAAAGAGATTTTGTGCATAAAATCCTTATAAGAGGATTGAAAACTCAGTCTAGCAATACGCTGTATATTTAGGATAGTTAGATAAATTAGGTGATTTGAGTGTTAAGGTGAGAGGAAACATATTTTAATCTCCTGTAAAGGAGTGTTGTAGCCTGTCATAGTAAACACTTAGTTAGGAATCCTTTTATGTCTATAGACTTTAGACACGTGCCTCTAAGTTTACCTACCTTGGTTGATAATAAATCTAGTCTAATCTAGCACCCTAGATTGGCCACTACATTTTTGGTGCCGTTACCAGGGAGGTGGAGTTAGAGGATTTCGAAAAAAAATCAAAATATAAAAAAAAAAATCAATAAACAAAAATAAACAAAAACACAACATAGATTTGATTTTAATTGTCACTTTAGAAGTCATGTTTACTTATGCCTAGATCTAGAGATAATAGAGGTAGATTCATAAAAACTCCCCATCCAAAAACTAACCTACCACCAGGAGCAGACCCTTTGGGAAAGACTGAACACACAACACCAGCTAAGGAAATCACTATACAAAAATTAAAAGATAAACACAAATCAGGCCAAATACTTACACTTATTGAGAGACAAATCCTATCGGCACACGAATCACAGAAGAAACATCTCCCTAAATCTTCTACAAAGAGAGAAAGTAGAAAAATAACTCAACAATCTCTAGAACAACTCTTTGGAACGAGTGATACTGAACAAGCAATCAAATCACCAGAGGAATCTATAAAAATGGTTGAGGAAGGAGGAGGATCAGCAAGAAGACCCACTCCTGAACAACAACAAGATCAAAGAGAGGAGGAAGAGTCAACCTTTAAATTTCCTATCCACAAACTAGAAGACAATCATGATGAGGAAATAAAAATGAAAAACATACCTCCTTCTGTGTTACCAAAATTTTATGGCATGGCTTCAGAAGACCCAGATTCATTCTTGTTTGAATTTGACATTGTATGTCGAACATATGGTTACGCAGATGATGCCCATAGGCTTGGACTCTTCCCAGCAACATTAAAGGCATCAACACTAAGATGGTTCATGGGACTTGGTGAGCATGCAATAACTAATTGGGATGGCATGAGAAGAATATTCCTAAGGAAATACCAACCTTATTGTAGATCAAAGGATTATAAAGATGATATCTTTAGGACGAATCAACAAGAGGATGAAAATCTAGAAGAGTACTTGGAACGATTTGCTTATAATTTACAAAAATCAAAACTTTGATCCATGACTCTTGATCTCATTAGAACAATATTTTTGAAGGGCATTCAAGAGGAATACTTAGATGATATTAATTTGATGGGCAAAGGTGATATTTCCACCTTACCTTTTGAAGAAATTGCTGATTTATGTGAAAAGTATTCTAGGAGCAAAGCCAAAATTGGAAAGAGAACCATATCATCCAAAGCCACAAAATCTGCTTCAGCAAGTGTCACACAAGCTGAAATAGGAAATTTGTTAGAGGAATTCAAAACAGATCTATTGAGTACCTTAGGAACTCAAATTGACACTCTTAAAGCTAAGAAACGACAAGAAGAGGAAGATCAAATGATGGCTATCTTTTGTCCAAAATGTCAGAAGAAACATGCCTTAAAAGATTGCCCATTAGAAAACATTCAAGTTTGTGCCTTTTGTACTGAAAATCATGATATATTTCATTGCTCTAAGGTCAAGGTTTTGCAGAATTGTAATGTGGCAGCTAATACAGATATGGAGAATGTGTATTTTATGGGTGCAAAGAGACCATGGAAAACAAGACCTCCACCTCAAGGTATGTTCCCAAACCAAAATTTACAATTTTCTGCACATGATCAGATGTATGCTCAGAATTCATGGAATGTACCCATGCCATGGCAGCACCAAAGTTACCCACAACCACAATGGAGACCATCTCAGTAATACTCTCAACAATATCAACCATACCCTCAACCATACCAACCATATTCACAGCCATATCAACAATATCATCAGCCATATTCGCCATATCCTCAACCATATCAGCAATATCCTCAGCAGCAAGTTGTTTACCCACATCAACCCCAACCCACTTAACAAGCATTGCCTACTCCTCCACCAATAAATTCACCACAATTACAACTTCCATCTAACGCACAACCTCCTAGACCTACTCAAATCCCTGCTCAACCTGTACCAAATCCAAATAACAGGACAGAGAGACCAGCTTACAATGTAGATGAGGGACCCTCATATCCCACATTACCCTTGCAAAATATCAATTTCAGGTCTGGTAAGGTACTTCACAAAGAATCTCCAACAGTTGATAAACAAGAAGAAAATGAAGAAAATGAAAATGAAACTCCAATTCAAAGGAAACCAAATGATGACATCAAAAATAAGCAAATGCAACCATTGCATCTACCACCTTTTCCAGACAGATTGGTCCAAACAAAACTTCCCATGTCTATACCACAGTTTGATGTTTTAGATGAGCTAAAGAATGTCTATATAAAAATTATGCTACTACAAGCCATAAAAGACATTCCCATATATACTAAAGCCATCAAAGAACTGTCCCTTAAAAAGCCTACTAGGAAAAGAGTTGATCCGCAAACCATTCATGTTATTGGACATTTAGCTGGCCTTATGTCAGACACCATTTTAATGGAAAAGTATGTTGATCCTGGTATTCCCAGAGTCACTACAATCATTAACAACATACATATTCCAAACACCTTAATTGACCTTGGGGCCGCAATAAATGTGATGACTCTTAAAACCATGAAAACACTCCAGCTCACAAACTTGCAGCACACAACAATTGTTCTACAACTCGCTGATAGGTCTAAAGTGATTCCTGAAGGGATTTTGGAGGACATAATTGTTTCACTGGATTCTTGGGAGTATCCAGTGGACTTTTTAGTTCTTCAGCCAAAATCCAATTTAGGAGGACACCCTATCATTCTTGGTAGACCATGGTTAGCAACTGCTGATGCATTCATAGGATGTAGATCAGGTAATATGATTATTTCATGAGGAACTGAAAGAAAACAACTCACTCTTTACCCATCAACACAATCATCAGCAGTAGCACACAATTTATGGCTTGATGATAAATACAATGATAAGGCAGAAGTTCAACCTGTTTTTAGCATCAACCAAATCTATGATTTTCAAGAACATAATAATGATGATTTGGTAGAATTGTTCCTTTCTCAACCTGATGTTTCCAAAGAATTGAGAAATGACCAATACCATGCTGCAGATGAACTTTTGGCACAAAATTTTTAGGAAACAAGCACCATTCATTCTTTGCAAACAACATTTCACAACATTTTTCCTATCCAATCTATCACAAACACACAGAGCAAGACCATAGAGATTAGTCTAGGAAAAACTTTGAATATTGGCACTCACCTAGACTCATCTCAGGAGGATAAATTGATTCAATTATTGAGAAAATACCAGAAAGCATTTGCTTGGGACTACACCAATATGCACAGCATTCACCCTCAAACATGCACTCACCATATTTATACAGATAGTAATATCAAACCAGTGAGGCAACCGCAGAGACGAATGAATCCCATGCTTCAAGATATTGTTAGAGAGGAATTACAAAAACTGTTGAAAGTCAATTTTATCTATCCTATCTCTGACAGTAAGTGGGTATCCCCATTGGTAGTAGTTCCCAAGAAAAATGGTAAGTGGAGGATTTCGGTTGATTACAGACAATTGAACAAAGCAACCCTCAAAGATTATTTCCCACTACCATTTATTGACCAAGTGCTAGACACATTAGCTGGGAAATCATCATTCTCTTTTCTTGATGGTTTCAGTGGCTACAACCAGATGAGGATAGCCTTAGAGGACCAGGACAAAACCACTTTTACTTGTCCTTGGGGCACTTATGCTTATAATGTTTTACCATTTGGACTTTGCAATGCTCTAGCTACATTTCAGAGAGCTGTATTAGCTATTTTTGCTGATTTAGTT
>APFE031184393.1:2272-36863 GCA_000404065.3 Pinus taeda | reverse complement strand
TTCAGAGATCATAAAGCCAAATTTACCACACATTGGATGGGCCCATATGAAATAATTCAAGTTTATGAGAATGGGTCAATCAAGCTTATTACCATTGATGGAGAAGGTCACCCCTTTCTTGTCAATGGCCATAGGTTGAAACTCTATCATAAGCCCATCACCAAAGAGGATTTTCTTCAAAATGTATCTCAGCAAAAGGGGGTTGAGATATTGCAGCCTTCAGCTATAGTATCTCTACCTTAGTTCATTTCATTTCAATTCAAAAAAAAAATAAAAAGAAATAAATTTAAAAAAAAATAATAATGGTTTAGATGTGAAAACCAGACTCTGGCACATTCTAACCCAGAATTCTTACTTGAAAACCAATTCTTTGGCTGGTAAGAATTCCTTGTTCTTTTTGTTTACTGTTTGATTCATCGCTTCAATAATGATTTGAGGACAAGTCAAAGCTTTAGTGGGGGAGAAGCATCAGCATTTTTGTTTTCCTTACCTATCTCCTCATTGTAAATTCTCAAAGAGTTTGTTTCAGCACTTCAGTATTTCAATAAAGAAGTTGTTTTTGTCTTTGTTCTAATCAAAGTAGGGACCTGTTTAAGCAATATGCAGTGGGACCTATTCAGAAGACTCTGTTACCAGCACCAACATTAGAGGGACCTGTTCAACAAACATCAAAGGGACCTGTTAAAGACTGCTATCTCAAGCTACTTCAACAAAGCTTCAACAAAGTTTCAACAGAGTTCAAAGGTTTCTTATCACCGAGGCTCCATCAACACCAAAGATCAAGGAAGCTGCACACACATAGTTCTTTTCCAGATTTCAAAGAAGCTACACAAACATTCTCCAGATCTCAGAGGGACCTGTTGTATCCAAATTCATCTCATAAGGGACCTGTTATGGATAGTGAATATTAATCACATCTGGACAATAAAGATCAGTCCTACCTATGCATGCCAACTCAACTCTTGATCAACCAATAAAGTGTAATGTATTGTTGTAATTTTTATTTTTAACACTTAAATTCTTGGATTATTTTAGTGTTAAATGTGATGGTTATGACTGCTTATGATCAATTTCAAAAACACCCCTATACCCATCACCCTTGTCACATTCCTAATTCCTATCATTTCCCAACACTCTAGCCTATTCCCATACTCCTCGTACAATTTTTTTAAATCTTCTATTACACCACCCTCCAAGCCTTGTTATTAACTCCTCATTCTTCGTACTATCGGTCCAACATTTTCCTAATCGGCCAAGTACCAATGAGCAAGGGACAGGTGGTGAACCATTGGATAACCAAGTGTTAAACGATTTCATTCATTGTTTTTGAATCGGCCAAGTTATAACATGATTTTTCTACCCAAGTCAACTCATGCAAACAACTATCCATTATCATACTCCAGTACTCCATACATGCTTACAGCGTTCTCATGATGGTACTTATACAACCCAGTACAGCTACTCCTCTATCTCGGTAATATGAATACGCTCTGTTATTATCATTATAGTGAATTGGGTCAAGTCGGTTGTTAAATTTCCATTTCATTCTTAGTTTGTAAAAAGGGTGTTCCATACTAGTAATTCAAACGTTGTGATTTCAAAAAAAAAAGGCCGAGAACAGCAAGTGCTACGAAGGGAGAGCATAGTAATTGGGCTCACGAGTTTCCACCTCCGCCATAATTCAAGGACATTCATCCGATCACTGCCTAAGCCATTGAAGAATCCGACCTCGAGAACGGAGGGCGCTACCAGGTCAGTTAAGTGGAGCGAAAAACAAAGGTAACAAATCAAGAGACCCTTGTTGAATTATTAAGCATAAATGAAGAGGGTTAGAATAGGAGTTTCTTTATCAAAATGACTAATAGAGTAGAGCCTAATACATTTGATAGTTCCCAGTATCATGATGACTATATTACAATTTTAAGGGAAAAACAATGGCTACCCTTCTTGGAGAAGTTTAATGGGAGCAAGAAGAAGTAACTAAGCAGTTTGCCTTTACATTTAATGGAGAGAAAGCATTGATAGGCAACTTCTCTTTTAGGATTTCAGAAGACACCATAGCACAATCCTTGGGGATCAGCTCAGAAGGAGAAAAATATTTCAAAACAAAACAGTTCAAGGAAAAATCATGGACCCAATTCATGTCTAGGTTGAGGGTTTCATCTGTTAACTGGAAAAAGGGTGTCCCTAGGAGCTGGCTGATGCACCCATGGGATGAAATGGTGTATATTATTCAGAAATTTGTTACGTGTGAGGGTCGTTACAGCATAGTCTATTTATACCACATCAAACTCCTGTTGCATTTAAAAGGGAAATGCACCATTAGTTTACCCTATTTCCTCTTGCAGAGCTTGACTAAGATGTCAAAAACTATTCAAAAGAAAAAGGGTAATGAGGAAAAAAGCTTGTATCATTTTGGGTTAATTAAAATTCTAATTGAATTTGAAGTGCAGAGAAGGGGAAAAACATGGAAGGAATTTCTGGTTTCCAATCAAATCAAAGATGGAGAGGATGAACAAGAACAACAAAGCACTCAGGATTTATGCTTGAAATTGATTAAGAAATCCCTATGCACAATTCAAGCAATGTCCCTCCACCTAGCAGTAGTGTAAGGACGAGAAATATGAGGCAAGAAGCTGCCCAGAAAATTGAGCAAGACAAAATTTTCACTACATATACAAGAAGATACAGGAGAGTACAAAAGACCCAGCCATAAGAAGATCAACTAGAGTCAAATGCACATGCACCGATGGACATCGAGAGCAGTGCTCATTCACAGCCTGGACCGGAAGCCGAAATGGAAGTTGAGAGCAACAACAGGCAAGGAAAAGAGTCACCACCTGCAATCAAGAAACAAAGGAGGTTAGAAAAACAAATTGAAAAGTTAAAAGAAGAACTGATGGAGGCCAACATGCTGGAGAAAGTCATTAAGAGGGAGAACGAAATGTTGAGAACTCAGAGTAAGAAAACCCAGCAAAAAAATGAGAAGCTTAAGGAGAAAATCAAAGAGCTCAAGGCTGAACAAACTGACATTTGCAAGTGGGCAACCAAATGGTATACTCAAAAGAAAGTCCTCAAGGAGAAATACAAAAATTTGAAACATGAGCTCCACATTCAGAAGGATGCCCAAGCTCAGAAGAACATAGATGCATTGTTACAAGCAGCAGAGGTACAGGCAGGAACAGAGTATAGAGGCAGCACATCAGGATTAGCATGAGGACATGCTAAATCATTGAGCTTGGGGGAGATGGTACCATTTCATTGCCATCTTTTTCTTCTAGAAACACCATCATTTGTCTATCTTTTTCTTCCATAGACCCCTCATATCCATCGAAGTTGATTAATTAATAACATTATAGTTGTTAGTTTACATTAAAGTTAATTTGTGAATTTTTATGTTAAAAATTAGGAATTTTCAACAAAAAGATTATAGGATGTCATGACTCCCTGTAAATGGTTTATGATCTAACACGTGGCATGAAAGGCAAGCCAAAGCAATGGATAGGAACGAGATCTGGAATGTACATGCATGCTGAAAAATCGATCCAACAGCAAATCAAAAGCTCTTGGTTATGCGGTCAATGCTGGTCAAACCCAGCCTTTTTGGTCACAAAGGCAGCAAAAAGCCATGGTTTCCCAAACTGGTTTCGTTTGCTTTTGGAAATCGGTTTAGATTAGAAAGGACCAAAAATCACTCTTTTGTAAAAGCAAAAACATCTGCTTAATGACTGTACATTCAATTTAGATAGGAGACAAGCAGATAAAGATTGTGTATTGTTTTTTTTCAAGGACGATTACGATTATTATCTCTATGTATTGTTCCAGAACAGAACTCTTGTATGTGATTTCAATCTTCAGAACTTAATTACAGTCACCATGTTACTCCAACAGTGTTTATGCATTAATACTCTCATTGCTTGAGGTTACTTCAGTGTGCCATTGAAGTGTGTGCGGGCCCTACGTGGACTGGTATACTGTTAATTTCATTTCCATAGCGTTTTCGAATTTGAATAGTGTGCATAGTGTTTAGTGTTATTTCCATGTTTATGATTTTATCAATTTGATTAGAAATTCTTGCAAATGGTATTTATGGTGATAGCTTGAAGATTTGATTGTTAGATCATTGAACCATATCTTTGTAAAAGATTTGATCCATCGTTAGATTTTAAAGCATCTCCATAGACTCTGTTTTCATGCATTTAAAATTCAGTGTGCTTTTGATTTTTCATGAATGCTTAAGTGTTAGCTAGAAAGAGATTTTGTGCATAACATCCTTGTAAGAGGAGTGAAAACTCAGTCTAGCAATACGCTGTATCTTTAGGATAGTTAGATAAATTAGGTGATCTGAGTGTTAAGGTGAGAGGAAACATGTTTTAATCTCCTGTAAAGGAGTGTTGTATCTTGTCGCAGTAAACACTGAGTTAGGAATCCTTTCATGTCTATAGACTTTAGACACTTGCCTCTAAGTTTACCTACCTTGGTTGATAACAAATCTATTCTAATCTAGCACCCTAGATTGGGCACTGCAGTGTGCATGCGCCTAGAAGCCACTAACACTGAGATGAGATAGAAGCTAGAGACAGTAAGATCCACATTACCAGATCCGGTGGAAATTTATGCACGGACGGTCGAGGGAAAGGTCAAGGAACTGGAAGTGAAGAAGAAAGCCTTGGCCAAGGCCCTCGCCGAAAGATACGCCTTAATGGACAAGGTCCACAACTGGTCAGGTAGTCTAGCACTAAAGAACCACGTGGTTTACCTACTCAGAGAACAAATTAAGTCACTATTTTCTAGCATGAGGGATTGTACATACCATACCCAGCTACAGCAGATTAATGATCAAATCAACATCCTCTAGGCCCAGGTTAACAACATTAAGGAGGAGTCAAGGAAGATGAAAAATATAATCAGGGATCTGTGGCCCCCTATTTGAATGTATGTTCTACTCTTGAAGGAGGTATGCAACTCCACCGAGCAGCAATGGAACGACCTACAGAGCCAGAAGCCAACAACCCTAACGTCACAATCGGCCGAGGTGTTCACTCAAGGTGCTGATACAATTCTCGCCAACTAGGACCTGGCCCTTCAAAGATACACTAAGTTTAGGAAACGGACAACAACATCGGTCCCAGAGTTTGAGCCTTCGCTTGGAATGGGTGAACCACAAGGGCAAGAAGGGTCCACAGGAATAGATTGCATGCCATAAGCTAGGATCGATGTAGAAGAGGCACCCACTCCACAAGCAATGATTGAAGTAGCATAAGTGCTGGTACAACAAACAGTGAAGCCAGCGCTGGTACTAATGCAACCACCACTTGTAGAGCACATGGAAGTAACAACAGGACAGACAGAGGTCAAAATGACTTGACTCAAGAGTGAGTCAAGGAATTGTGGTCAGGGCTTGTTGGGGCCTTCGTTTAATTTTGAAATGTTTTGACCAGTTTTGATTGACTGAAGGGCGGGAAAGAAACAGATGGCAGCAATGAGTGGGTGGTGGAACGGACGGTTTCGGAGGAGTTGTAGCAAGGTGGCAGTGGAAGGCAAATGCAACTGAGAGGCAGGAAGGTGCAAAAGTAGCCAAGGGGGAGAACAGTCGAGCAAGAACTGGTAGTCCAGGTAGCAGAGAAGGATATGAAAGGGGAAGACCAGAAAGGAAGAAGGTTGTGGTAGGACTAGCTAGTGGAATAAAGAGTCGGTTGAGCCGAGAGCAGGTGAAGAGATATCGAGTCATAGTGGCTGAATGGAAGAGTGCTGGGGTCCGAGGGACTTAGTCATGGAACTAATCTAAACCCGCGGGACTGAGCTGAGTACTTTATGTAATGTTTATGGTGAATGCCAGATCATGTTGTAATCTTTCAAGTTAAGTTTAATATAAGACATAGCCAATGCTAGTTGCGACTTTTGATGTATTTGGGCCTCGTGCTCAATGTGTCTAGTAAAATTTTGAATGGCTTACCAATTTCATGTAAGCGTTAATTCATAGATTGTCTCAACGATGTTGTTATCTTATTTTATGTATAATGTTATATATATAATATATATTATATAATATAATATATATACTATAATAATATATCTGTGTGTGACAAATGCACCGGATTGATACTTCCTTGACTCCATGCTGAACCCTTATCCCTTTTGGTCTGGCATGCCTCAGGTGAGACTCGTTGCCCCTTGGGGTAAGGTGAAAATGCTAGCGTCATCCTAGGCTATAGCGGACTATTGTTGGCCCCTTGTGCCCAAACCATTTGTTGGCTCGAAAGAGTAATCAGGGGAAAGACCGTGGGTTCTGGCGTAGGGGGCCAACACTAGTCCGCTGTAGTCTAGGACGATGCTGACATTTTCACCTTACCCCAAGGTGATCCAAATCTTGGGGGGAGTCCCTCAAGATCTAAAAGATTGAAATGGATCTTGCGGGGGAGGCATCCAAAATCTGGAAAATTGAAATGCTAGAAGAAAAAGAGGAGAATGCCCAATAAACAACCACAAAGAATTGTTTTTATTAAAACAGAGAATAACGGTAAAGGCTACATTGTGGTGGACAATCTGTCCTTTTACAAAATTCGACTTGTTACTTATAGTATTTTTCTTTTTTTTGCTAAAGCAAGAATCAGACCTTCTTTTTCATTAATCAGTAAATAAAATACATAAAATACAACCCTCCTCGGTAAGATATAGACCAAGGAGAAAACTCAACATTAACTATTAATGGGCCCAAGGCATATGTCTCGAAACCTTCACCCAAACCTTAGAACGTTCAAAAGAAATCCAAAATATAGTTGGACCCGAAGCAGAACAAATGTGCCATTCCAAAATATTTCGTGTCCACAAACTCACAACCCTTATGTCTTTGAGACTTGGTAAAAAACGATGCATCCCTCCAAGAAGAATTCCTTCCTGCCTGGAGTACTAAACCCTAACATCTCCCACCAGTTTCCTGACCAACATCTTTGATCTTGACCGTCGAACCATCTTGTCCAATCCTACTGTTGTGGACCATTTTGTTGTGCTTAGACACCCGACAATTACTCCTGTGGCCCCACCAACTTGCTCGATCCATATGAACCGTAGATCCTTCTCGCAAGATCCAATGGTTGAGGGCCATATCGCACCAAT
The DNA here is from genome assembly GCA_000404065.3 of Pinus taeda. NCBI lineage: Eukaryota > Viridiplantae > Streptophyta > Pinopsida > Pinales > Pinaceae > Pinus > Pinus taeda. The sequence continues at coordinate 29,747 of APFE031184393.1, read as the reverse complement.
CAACATCGTCAAACAATAGCGTGCGATCAGGGTGGTATTTCATCCAACCCCACTGCCACGTGGGGCTCACAGAATGGAATCGCTCCCAAAATGGAAAAACTGCTTCCCACTTGTGAGGCTTGTGACCACCCAAAAACCACCTAGGTCGTGGTATTGCGAGCAAAGATGAAAAACCCAGGTTTTCAGGGATGCTGAGGGTTTTCAAAATCCGTTCTCTCGCCATATCTACACTACTTGTACCATTGTGAGAAGAAACTTCCACCTGGAGTACTAAACCCTGACATCTTCCACCAGTTTCCTGATTAACATCTTTGATCTTGACCGTCGAACTGTCTTGTTTGATCCAACGGCTGTGGACCATTTCGTTGTGCTTAGACACCTAACATTTACCCCTGTGGACCCACCAACTTGCTCGATCCATACGAACCGTAGATCCTCCTCGCAAGATCCAATGGTTGAGGATCATATCGCACCGATCAACATCACTGAACAATAGCGTGCGATCAGGGTGGTATTTCAACTGACACCACTGCCATGTGGGGCTCATAGAATGGAATCGCTCCCAAAATGGAAAAACCACTTCCTGCTTGTGAGGCTTGCGATCACCCAAAAACCGCCCAGGCCATGGTATTGTGAGCAAAGATGAAAAACCCAGGTTTTTGGGGACGTCGAGGGTTCCTAAAATCCATTCTCTCGCCATATCTGCTCTACATGTACCCTTGTATGAAGAAACATCGACCATCCTGCCTGACCCCCAAAAACTTAAAACTCCCGGGCTACCACCCCTATTAGTCTTTTTGAGATTAATGCCTCAGTCTGTAGAGTCCTACCAGTGCACGTCGCTCGCTGAAAACTCAAATGTGAACACTCCACTGATCATAATGCTTCTAAGTCTTCTATACTTCCCTCCATGTCCCTATTTCAAAACACCATCCTGTCTTCCTCAGCATGGTCGTGGCACTTCACCTTTAGTCTATTCTGAGGTAGCTTCTTGCCATTTCATTGCAACCCTATTTTCTATGTAGTTCACTCCTTGATTGGCCAGAAGATCCACCAATTTATTAGCCATTCTTCATACATGTTTAACACTGACTGTTTGGAGGCACAGAAGGTGATTGTGGATCTGTTGAAAGACCTGGGTCAGCCTCCAGTTCCTTGAGACCTTTTCCAACTCCGTACCCTAGCTGATTCTCTTGACCGAGTTAATGATTAACTCAGAATCTACTTCAACAATCACATTGTTTCTATTATCTTGAATCGGGAATTCTAAGCATTGCTCCATAGCCATAACTTCTTCCATATTGTTGGTGGCTCTCCCTAAGTGTCCATAGAAGATGAACAAAATATTTCCTCTTTCATCTCTTAAAACCCCACCATGACCCACAGTACCCGGGTTTCCCTTTGAGGCACCATCAATATTGAATTTCAAAAAGCCCTTGGGGGGGGTGCCAAAAATCAAGCTCAGAATCCCAAATGAGAATCTTCCCATCTAGGCCCTGAGGAATGAGTCCTTGCAACCCTATCTGACAGAGAATCCACAATTCTGGTGTCGAAGGTGGATTCTTAGGGAGATTTCGGACAATAGTACCCACCGTATCCTTATGTTGATTTAAGATCTGTTCCAAAAGGAAAAGGGAAGGTTTTTTTACATTCTTGAAGATTCTGTTGTTCCTTTCCTTCCAGGTATTCCAAATAATGAAGCTTGGCATTAGAGCCCAAGCTGAGCCAAGAACTTCATTATTCGAAAAGTTTCTTCTCCAATTGTTGAGGGTGTTGATGATACTCCCTTTGTCCCTATCTAACTGTTGGAAAATGGTGGCAAAAGAATCCCACAACCTGGAGGTATAGGTGCAATCGTTGAGAAGGTGCTCCAATGTTTCCTCTTGAGCTTCACAGAGTTGGCATCTAGAAGGCCCCAGAACACCCCTCTTTCAAATGTTATTCCAAGTCAAAATCTTCCTATGCTGGACTAGCCACATGAAGAGTTTAATTTTCATCCAACCTTGATGCCTCCATAGTCTTTGCCAAGCTCTGTCTAGAGCCTGGGAGTCCAATCCAAGGAGAATGAATTTTGCTTCCTTAAGGTTGAAGGTACCCTCATTGTTGTTGCCCCATCTCAGCTGGTCATTCCCTTTAGACGCTAAAATTTTCCTTCAATCTAACTCTTGCATTAGCATTTCAGCTTTAGTTTTTAAGGGGTTGTCGTCCTTGAAATCAAAGCTCCTCCATGTTCTCCATTTTCCTATACTGTTGGTTTGATCCCAAAAATCCTTTACTTTGGATAGTCCTTTAGTATCTACCTCTACCTTGAGATCCTTCAATTTCTCTTTTAACAGAATAGGTTCTTGTTGCCATCTGTCCTCCCAAAATAGAGTTATGTCTCCCTCTCTAATTTCCCAGAAGCTGTTATCTTGGACTAGGCCTCTATTTTCCCAGGCCTTGTTCCAATGTGTGATCCCTTAATATTTCCATCCATCCATATATGGTCATTACTTTGCCATGAGCTGGCATATTTTTCTTTCCAAATTATAGCCCACTGAGCCTTTGGTTATTTTACCCAGCACCACCATAATTTAGCCCCTAAAGCCTTGCTTAGAGTGTCAAGATCATCCAAACCAAGACCCCCATGATTTTTAGGTTTGCAGATTTTTTCCCAGGCTACCAAGGCCCATTTCTTCCTTTCTTCCCCCTTGCCCCAGAGAAAGTCTCTCTGTATGGTTCTGAATAGATGCAAGACTCCTTTACGAGTAGGGAGAGCAAATAGCATGAAAACTGGGATTGATTGAAGAACAACTTTAGTGAGCACCAACCTACCAGCAAAGTTTAAGGACCTCATAGTCCATTTCCTGATTTTATCTTGCAATTTATTAATCACCGGCTCCCAGATGCTTTTGTGTAATGGCTTAGATTTTAGAGGAACCCCCAAATATTTTGAGGGGAGAGATTCCCTTTGAAAGCCCAGAATTTTGGCAATGTTCTTTTGAATAACAATAATAGTATTGAAGAAAAATATTTTAGATTTGGAGAGATTAACTTCCATAACCGATGCCCTGGCAAAGGCGTTTAGGATTTGTTTATATGTAAGAGCTTCTTTGACTGTGGGGATTCCCTGCAGCATGGTATCATCAACAAATTGTTGATGAGTCCAAGCCTGTCCCCTGTCATAAATTTGGAGACCTTTGATCTTTCCAACTTATTTTGCATGCTTGATAGACCGACCCAGTCCTTCCATCATGAGGATGAAGAGAAAGGGAGAGAGTGGGTCCCCCTGTCTAAGGCCTCTAGAAGAAATAAAAGTCTCAGAAGGAGAGCCATTAACCAGAATTGAGAAGCTGGAGGAATTATCCAGGGCCAAGACCCATCTCACCTAGTTGTGATCAAACCCAAAAGCAATAAGAATTTTCCTGATATAAGTCTAGTTCAATTTATCATAGGCCTTGGCTATGTCCAATTGCATGATCATACCAGCCTTTCTATTGCTAGTCAGAGAGTGAACCACCTCATGTACTTGAATGATATTATTGAGAATTTGCCTTCCTTTCACATACCCAGATTGTTCCACAAAAACAAGGGTAGGAAGGAGTGGTTTGAGTCTATTGGCCACCACTTTTTGATATTATCTTGTAAACCACATTGCATAAAGTTATCGATCTATACCTGTCAGGAGTTTGGGCTACCTCCTATTTAGGGATCAGGATGATGAAGGAGGTGTTCAGCACTTTCAAAATATTTCTATTCATCCGAGTATCTTCTACTACATTCAAAATATCGTGTTTTACAATATTCCAGCATGCCTTAAAGAAATCTACATTGAACCCATCTGAGCCAGGCGCTTTGCCGTTTTACATTTCTTTGAGCACTTCACTAACCTCTTCTTCAGTCACTGGCTTGTTTAGGTTGAAATTGTCCTCTCTAGACACCAGCCTAGGTATATGTCTAGTGAAGTCCCTGATGGAGTTTTCTCTGTCATAACAAGTTTCCTTGGCTATGCCTCGAAAGTGCTGAACAAGTATAGATTCTATCTCTTCATGAGAGTTGCGAAGAATACCTCCCTCATCCTTGATCAATGAAATTTTGTTGTGAGCTCTGTTTGCCATAGTGGATCTATGGAAAAATGTAGTATTGTGTTCTCCTTCTTTAAGCCATTGAACCCTAGATTTTTGTCTCCAAAATATTTCCTCGTTTACGTTAATTCTCCCAGTCTTGATTATATTTGGTGGCTTGATCACTTCTAACCTCATCGAAGCCATCTGTGATAAGGGCTTGGTTGAGTGCTTGCATTTTCCCTTCCACAACTTTTTTTGCCTCAAAAATATTGTCATATTCATTCTTATTCCAATCTTTGAGCCAGAGCTTCATGGGTTTTAGTCTTTTCTAAAGAAGGAACATTCTTGTGCCCTGAATGTTTAAATCTTCTGACCACCATTAGGCGATGTTACTGATGAAATCTGGGTGGGAAAGCCAAATATTTTCGAATCAAAAAGGTTTGTTCCATGGGGTACCAATATCCTACACCTCCAGATGAACTGGCTAGTGATCTGAGCCTCCAAAGGGGAGAATTCTTGCTGATATTTCCTTGTCATTGAGTGTAAGGTCCTCTAATATCATGAATCTATCTAATTTTGAGGCCACCTCAGATTCTCCTCCTCTTTTATTGTTCCAAGTAAAGATGCCATTACTCGTTACAATGTCCACTAACTTCATATTATCTATAAAAGTTTGAAGTTTCAGAGAGTCTTTACTTAGAACTCTAGTTCCCCCTTTTTCTTCCAAAAGTGATTTGATCATGTTGAAATCACCTCCCAAGATCCATGGAATGCCTAAGTGTCTGTCTCTGAGATCCTCCAGAGAATCTAGAAACTTGAGTTTACCCTCCAGTCTTTGGGGGCCATAAACATTTGTGACCAGATAGGTTTACTTATCTCCCACAGGCTGCATGACCACTAATAAATATTCCCTAGATGCCTCAGCATCTAAAATGTCTATTTTTTTTGGATTCCAAAGAGTGAGTATACCTCCTGCTGTATTCTCTGCTTTGACTTCCAGAAACTCATATCGATTGAGCCATTTGCTATGAATCTCTTTTATTTTTTAAATGGAATATTTAGTTTCCTGGATGAAGATCACATCTGGTGTTGTTTGTTTCATTCTATTACTAATTAGTTTTTGTTTTCTTTTACTACCTAGACCTCTAATATTCCAAGAAGTGAACTTCATTATTAAAGATTTGTAAATGAGTAGCTAGTTAGGTCTTTCATCTTACCTGAGTCTATCATTAGCTTTCCACATTTCATCAATAGTTTGTTCTAATTTTTCCTACCTCTTTTCTTTCGTGGGTTTCTGGGTGCTAATCCTGGTGTGGATTTCATCGTTTTTACCCATTCGTTATCCTGCCTTTCCTCGTTTCGTTGCCTCTGTGACCCTTTGTTTTTGGTTTTCCATATAAACAGCTACTGGACTATGTTGAACTCTTCTGGAGGTAACAAGTCTATCCCTTCCATGGTTCCTTGATTCAAGAAATCTTTCAGATCTAGGTTCTCTTTCTTAAGAATCTCCTGAAGTTCTTGGTCCTCCATTTTCATCTTACTTTGGGTCATCTCATGATCAATCTTTGTTTCTGTATCACTCAACATAGTTTTGTTCTGCTTATTTTTTTCGGTGTTTGTTCCCTGTCCTCTTCTTTCCCCTCCTCCATTAAACCTTCTCGCTTCGTCTGGTCTGCATTTTTTATCCCTTCTTCTTCTTCAAGAACTTGGAACCTGTTTTGGCTGGCTTGTTTCTCTTCTAATTTTTGTTTCTTTGGCCCCCTCTTGCTTCCTTTTCCTTTGTTTGCCACTTTGTGAAAGCTTTCAAAATCTTTGATCATGTTAGCTTTACTCTTATTCTCTATTTTAGCGAGAGGGAAGTCTCTGAATAGGTGCCCGTGCTCATGGCATTTGCGACATCTGAATGGAATATGTTCGTAATCCACAGTTTACACCCATTCTTCATCATATACTTCCAGGATTACCTCACCTAGTAGAGCTCCAGAGAGATCCATCCCCACACATATTCTAACAAAGGAAGTATACTTTCCCATTCTAGTGGCTTCAGAAGCTCTGACAAAATGTCCTAACTTATTTCCTATGGAAGATAAGGACTATGTTTGCTAGTAATCAAGAGGAAGAGAATAGAGTCTTACCCAAATTGAGACCGAAGTGAAGGTCTCACATTCTGGAACAAAATTCATGATCCAAGGTCTCATATAGAGACCAGCTGCAGCATAAAAGTAGGGCCCTCCTTCAAAAACTCTGTCCTTATCTTCGATGTCTGCAAATACCACAGTGAAGAAACCCTTTGATCCAAGGTGTAGGTCAATGCTTCCTTTTGGTTTCTAGTGGTATTTTATCCACATTTCTAAAGCTTTCTTAGTGGGCCATAAAGCCATGAATTTACAAATCATAGCATATGTCTGCATGTGGTCCCTGTGCACCTGCAGAGCCGGGTCATTTAAAACAACTCTGGGTGTAACTGCAGCTTTGGGTTTACATGGACCCATGTGTGCTTTGTCTTTTGTTCCCTATTCCTTGTCTTCTTCCTCATTTCCCTTAGGGATGTTATTCCCCTTTGACTTCTGTCCATCTTGTTCCTCTTCACTATTCCTATTCCTTCCCGTTGAAGGGCCTCTATCATATTCCATTGGTTTTTTACACCTGTTGGTCACAACCTGTTTGTAGGAGGTAGTGGAGCTCCCTCCTTTGTGCCCCTCCATGGAGAACCTCCTCTACAACAACCCTGAAACCCTAACTATTCACCCTGCATCTAAGCATCTCCTACAAATTAATCTTATAGTCTTTTTCAGCTATAATACCACAGGTCAATTCCATGGGTGAATGAATACCATGGGTGGATGTCACAATACCATGGGTGAATGAATACCATGGGTGGATGCCACTTATAATACCATGTGTAAATTCCATGGGTGGATGAATAACATGGGTGGATGAATACCATGGATTGATGCCATTTTACATTCAGATCATTCCTCCCTCCTTAAGAAGAAATGGTCCCCATTGCGTGAAGTTATCTCCTATGAACCCTTTGTTGAATATGAAGAGCCACTAAAGACAAGGGTTTTATGTGGTTAACCCATAACCATGATGAACAAAGATCTGAGGATAGAGATACCTTGTAATTCTTGTGATCAACTATGATACTGACAGTGTGCGGCCTAGAAAATGGACTTCGATGAAGTGTGGGTTTGTGGATGACCCATAACCATGACAAAAGAAGATTCGAGGATAGAGATACCCTATAATGCTTATGACCAACAGTGATCCTATCAATGTGCGGCCTAGGAAACGGACTTCAATGACAAGGATTTTGTGTGGTTGACCCATAACCATGATGTTGGTTGTTGATGAAGTAGCAGGTGCCTACATAGCTTGGCGTGGTAGGGCACGTCTCCAATGGGAACCCACTCCGAATGTTGCTCCAGAATTAAAATGGACATAACTCGGTCAATATATCTTAGAATATTTAATATAACTTGTTTTTGGAAGTAGAAGGACCATTTTGCATCTTCCCATCTTGGGGGGGAGGTGCCCAAGATCTAGAAAATTGAAATGCCAGAAGAAAAAGAGGAGAATGCCCAGTAAACAACCACAAAGATTTTTGTTTTATTAAAACAGAGAATAACTGTAAAGGCTACATTGTGGCGGACAATCTATCCTTTTACAAAATGCGACTCGTTACTTATAGTACTTTTCAGTTACAATACCACGATTCAATTCCATGGGAAAATGAATACCATAGGTGGATGTCACAATACCATGGGTCAACTCCATGAGTGAATGAATACCCTGGGTGGATGTCACAATACCATGGGTGAATGAATACCATGTGTGGATGTCACTTACAATACCATGGGTGGATGCCACTTACAATACCATGGGTAAATTCCATGGGTGGATGAATAACATGGGTGGATGAATACCATGGGTTGATGCCATTTTACATTCAAATCACAAGGGGCAAGGAGTCTCACCCAATGCGTGTCGTGACCAAAAGAGAGAAGGGTTCAGCATAGAGTCGACGAAGTATCAATCGGGTGCATTTGATCTCACACACACACACATATAACCATTATACGCAAAATGGAGATAGAAACATCCTTGAGACAATCTATGAATTAACATCTACATGCAATTAGTAAGCCATTCAAAATTTTAATAGACACATTAAGCAAGAATCCCAAATACATCAAAATTTGCAACCAACATTGGCTATGTCTTATATTAAACTTAACATGAAAGATTACAACATGATCCGACATTCACCATAAACATTACAGAAAGTAACCGGCTCAGTTCCAGGGGTTCAGATTGGTTCCATGACTAAGTCCCTCAGACCCCAGCACTCTGTCATTTAGCCACCGTGACTCAATATCTCTTCGCCTTCTCTCGGCTCAACCAACTCCTTCTTCCACTAGATAGTCAACCAACAACCTTCTTCCTTTGTGGTCTTCCCCTTTCATATCCTTCTCTGCTTCCTGGACTACTATTTCTTGCTTGATTGTTCTCCCCATTGGCTACTTATGCACCTTCCCGCCTCCTCGGTTACCTTTGCCTTCTGCTGCCACCTTGTCGCAACTCCTCTACAATTGTTCGTTCCACCATCCCCCTGTTGCTGCCATCTATTTCTTTCCCACACTTCGGTCAGTCAAAACTGGTCAAGACCTTTCAAAATTAAACGAAAGCCCCAACATTAACTCTAATATTAACAATAATTTCCATTTGTTCCAATTTTAACAATATTATCCATTTCAAGGGAGAAATCATTACACTTGGTGCCCACAAAAATCTCGCTCGTTTTATTTACTCGTTGCCACTCCCACCACAATACTGTGAGTATGGACCAATGAAACAGTAAAAATTAATATCATAGGCATAGATAAATGAAAGAGTAAAATATATTCAATGAAAACATTTTTTTTAATGTTAAGAACTGTATTTTTCTCTTTTAATTTTGAAAAAAATTTAAAGTTTTAAAATAAAAATAAAAGTTGAAAATTTTTATATTTGGTTTTATATATTTTATTAAATAAAATGTTTTTTTTTTTTCAATTGAGCGTTTATATTAATTTATTAAAAATTGATTACAATCATGCAAACAATAATTTGCTCATCCGACCTCACTCCAACAATATTTTTTGGCCAGGAGAGGAGAGAAAAACCTAAAAATATAAAGTCATTTTTTACATGATGCCCATAAACATATAATCCCTATTGCCTAAAATTCATATAGAATAAAAAAATAACCAAGAGTAACCATATTAACTTTTGGATTCGACACCTAATCATTTGCAAGGACAATAGGAGGACCTCGCCCCTCATGCACACGATAATCAATATGAGCCAACCTCGCTTCAATTTCATCCAACCTTTCATATAACCTTCGTTGGCTATGATGAACTGAAGCGAGGAGTTCTAGAGTTTCTCCCAATGAAAATTGCAGATTATTAATGTAAGCTACAGGCTCATTTCTATCATCATACCTTTGTTCACGAATAATGTCCAGACTAGCATGTATATCCTGCAGTTGTTCTACAATAGAAGCCAACGTAATTTACCTAGCAACATAGCATAGACCTAAGTGACCTCCCCCTTTGGAGTTGCATCCTCTATTAAAATCAAATGTTATTTGACAATACAAAATTTTGTTATTATAGAATTTTATTATTATAATTTTTCTTATAAATAATAATAATAATTTTTTTATCATATCTTATTATCTCTATCACAGGCAGGAAAGATATAACATAACGCATTTGATATATGTGTTGACCTTGAATTAACCAACCTTTGACCAAAAATTAAATAACAATGTATAATGTTAACATTACAAAACTAAATTCATTTATTTTTGAAATATTTTAATTTTATTTATTTAAAATTTTAAGGGTTCACTTTTTTTGTTCTTATTCTACAATGATGACCGTAATACAATTGTCATCAATTCATAAAATATCATATAGAGGATGTATGCGAGTTCATAAAATCTTCTATGGACTTGTGTGTACATTATTTATTGCCCCAGTCTCATGCATTGGACACACATCACCACCTATTAACCCTTCCCAACTACTGAAAAGAAGTAGGATGGGTGTGCCACATGCGTTCTTGGCATTATCAGTATGTAGTACATCATCCCTTTCATATTTTATCGACAACCTATTGTTTCCACTGGACCCAACTTTTGTCCTTTACAACAAAATGTTGTAATATCCTCTTACATTTTAGGCATTAGTTCCATACAAACATTTGGATCACCCATTACGTTGAATTGGATCTCCATCAAAATAAACTCTTTAACCTTTCACTTTGACAACACCAATAAAAATACCCTAAAAATGAATTAGAGATTATTATCTCATTGCATAGTAATGACATATAGGATTCATGAACAGCTATTAATTTCTCCAAACAGAAGAAAAAAAATTGTGATTTGTAATGTTAACATTAGATTTTTTAATAAATTTTTGGGTGACATCACTCCATTGCATCATACCTAGCAACATTTCCTAGGGCTTTCATCGCTCGCTTGTCCTTTGATTGGTTGCATTTTTCTTTAAGTTGTCCTTGTGATCTATGAGTGTGTAACAACGCTGGTGAAAATTCCATGTAATAAAAGTTAAAAACAATAACCACGGTTGATGGGACAGTTATTCCAAGCTTAATGTTGGGTAAGACATCCTAGGGGGTGATAATTTGGTTGTTTATGGCTAAGGAAATTGGAAAAGGCAATGGCTAAGGCTTCGGAAAGGAAAAATGGCATTTTTGGCACGACAAAAGGGAGGTGAAATGTCACAGGTTGCATGTGAGAAGGAAAATGATGGAAAATAATGTAAAATGAAGAAAATAGAGGCCTCATTCATAAAAAGACTTATGGGGATCAGTTGGTAACCTTTTCTCAGTTGATTTTTGGAGCTCTCTCATTATTCTGTCTCTCTCTCATACTCTTGGGAACTTAGAGTTTCTTGGAGCAATTTTGACATTGGAGCAAGAAAGGTAAAGAAGAAAAGAAGAATAAAAGATGAATCAGGGAAAGGTTGGATCAAGCAGCTACATCAGGCTTCATTGCAGGAATCAACTTGCATGTGTAATTTCCTTGCTACATTTGGCATGCATGGGATTGCATGTGTTTCTTTTCTACCATGGTATGGGTTTTTCCAGGTGTGACAGTATTTTCAACCTAGCCTTGCCATTTCTTGATAGCTTTGATGAGATGGGTTCTCTGATTAGGTTTATGTGGAATGGCCAAATGGGATTCAAATATAAGTGGAGTGGATCTCTGAATTCACAAGCACATGGTCTGAGTGGTCCCTGAACCAGACTAAGGATCATAAAGCCACTGGCCTAGTAACCCCTAAACTAGACTCTGGGTTGTGGTAAAGCCAGATTGTGTGCCTCGTTGGGCCTAGGAATCATTTCCGTTGAATGTCGGGATATAATGTAAATCTAAGAGGTGGATTTTCTCTCTGTTGGGCCTAGTGATCTTGGGATGGGATGCATGATAAAGCCTAGAGATTATGTCTCGTTGTAGGGCCTACTGATCCCTGGATTAGACTGTGGATGCACAGTAAAGCCTGATAGACTAGAAGGCACTCAAATTCCTCATTGTGTAGGTGGAGAACTCTGGTGGAATCCATGTTGATTGGTGTTTTGTTATGTTCTATGAGTCCCACATTCATGCTTTGAATGTGGCACGGGGTTGATTGGTTGAAGAGTGATTTGGCTCAACCAATCTATGGTTAGGTGGAACGTGGTAGTCCCATCTCTGGTTGGTTAATTGCATTCATTAATGAGAAATTCATTCCCTTGATTTTCATGTGCAAATGTATTGATGTATATGTGGATTTTGATGGCTAATATGTTTATGGTATTTATGTTCCTATTATGCTGGTTATATGTATACTTTATGACAGCTACTATGTATGGCTCTCAACATGTTTTTACTCGTATATGAATGGATAATGTGTCTATGACCTAATAGATGATAATGAAACAATTGACATGAGGGAACAATGGTTCATAGCGATTTTGATATAAGTATGAGATCCCTATGCTTAATTCTGTTGTTTACACCTATAGGTTACATGTTGATGATGTGTTTGATGAAATTCTGGTCATGGCTAGTAGGGGTCTGGCTATGGTCTTTTTCAGTTTATTGCTTTTGCATCATTGTCTCCTTGTCATTTTACTAATTTCAATCTATAACTCCATTATGGGCAGTGGCTTGGGCTCTGGGCCTGAAAAAGTGGCTTACATCTTGGGATCGTTGGCACAAAACTGGCAATTTTGGTCTCTTGTCACTGGTAGGTAGGCCTGTGAGAGTGACTTTAGGTTGCTGGTCACTCCCTTTCCCATAGAATGAGAGTGACTATGGCCTAGGAGATCCAAAATAGGAATGTGACCCAAGGACATGTTGTCTAAGTGGGTAACTTGTCTCTTATGGATTATGTTGATGATGTTGGATGATTGTGTGTGATGTTCCTTCGATTCCACTTCCTTAAGGTCACATAGGAGGTCGAATCTAATCATAGTGGCCTCTCGTCTCATGTTTACCCTAGTTGGCATGGTTGTTCGGGTGGATGTGGGAGGAGGGTGTTATAGAGTGGTATCAGAGCATGGTTCAACCCTCAAACTGGATGGGCAGTGTGTGTTTGTCATACATGCATGTCAATTGCATGTGTGTCTCTTAGACTTGCATTTCATGTGGTTGTTGCATTGGCTTGATGATTAATTATGGTTGTGATGGAGAATTTGATATTGATTTTGTGAAATGTATTTTTCATGGGTATGTGACTCGTTGCATATGGATTATATGCCGCTTACATGTTGATTTTATGTCATCTACTTATATCCTTGTATGTTAGGTTACATTCTTGAATATGTTGGTTACATGTATAAGTCTTGTAGGTTGATTGCAAGAATTTATTGCTTATGTTTGACTACATACGTTTATGCGTATGTGTAGTTGATTAGGAATTTCTTATGCATGTTGTTGGTTGCATGTGGAAATGTGTACAATGGAGTAATGGTTTTTGTCATGTATGAGGTCATAGCATCCATTGCTGATATGGCCTTGCATTGACGATTGGGCCATAGCTAGAGTGATGTTTATGTGTTGATACATTTATTTGTGTATGTCTATATGTTGTTATGATTGTCTTATACATGTATACGCTGATTTGGATATCTTACAGACAAGGTATCCTCCCCGAGCTATACTAAGGTACATCGATGTATCGTGATTTTGTTTAGCCGCCATATTATGCATTGCAGGAAGAAATATCAAATGGCTAGAAAGATGGTTGACTAAAAATACTCTCCCTATGAATCCGAAGAGTAGTATGGTGTTGGAAATCCTTCCGACTTGGCAGTTACATTGAGGAGATTAAAGGAAGAGATAAGGATTTGTAAGGTGGATAATGATTGTATCATACAGGCACAAGAGAAGAAAGTAGAGCTTAATGCTATAATTCTTCAGAGTTTTTCAAAACTGCAACGATAAGGTTTGCTTCAGATCAGCCATGGACATGAGGATGAAACTAATGGGGCATATGGCAACAGGTCTCCTGGTAGGCATAGGTCAAATAGATTTGATACAATGAGAGATGGAAAGTTGTTGGACACTCCAAATAGGGGGGGCGATGAGGACAAGTACTATCCTAGTTTTGGTTCTAATAGACATCATGATCATCATCTCCCTAATCCTTACAGGAGAATGATAGGAAATACTTGTCAGATGAATTCAAGAAAGAAAAACCAGCTACTTTTGATTGAGATGTGAAGAAGCCAAAAGAGGCAGAGGCTTGGATACTTGGGATGAACAAATTCTTTGAGTTGCATGAGTACACAGATAACATGAAGTCCAGAATAACTATCTTCAACTTGAAAGGTAAAGTAGACATCTGTTGGGAAGATGTTAAGCATGTTAGAGACATCAGGATAGATGATTTGAGTTGGCGAGAGTTCAAGAGACTTTTAAGGAAGAAGTACTTGTCAGAAAGGTACTACGATAGTAAGGCTAAAGAGTTCTACGAGGTAAAGATGGGATCAATAACAAATGAAGAATACATGACCAAGTTTCTGGAGCTATTGAGGTATGTACCGTATCTTACTGATGCGAAAGCTAAATTTTAGAGATTTGTTAGTGATTTTCCATTAGCATTTAGAGATCGGATTGAGTATGATGAGCCTCAGTCAATTGAGGAAGTTATTGGAAAATTGAAGCATTTCTATAAATAGTCAAAGTGTAAGAATGAATCTCAACATGGATGGAAGGGAAAAGACAAAGGTAGAGGTAAATTTCAGCCTAAGAGAACAAGGCCTCAAAATGTAGATGGGAAAACAAATGTGGCACTGCAAAAAAGATTTAATGTAGCTAGACAGGGACATGGGTCACAACAACATAGAGGTGAGGGCACTGGTCGATTGGAGCATTGGACATGTGGTGAGGAATGCCTTAGGAGAGATTTTCCATAGCATTAGGGTGGAAGGCCTAAGATATACATTGCGTAGGAGGCACAGACTATTGGAGATGTTGGTTAGAGTATTCCACATATCTATGCATCATTGGATATAAAACAGACAGAGCATGAAGAATGTATCATTGAAATGGATGATGAGCTTTGTGATCAAGTTATTTCTATTTTTATTGACCCTCGATCTAATTATAGCTATGTTAGTCCTGACTTGGTGGATAAGTGTGGTTTCTGTAAGGAATTTCATGTAGAATTTTGGTTAGTGCAGTTGGCTACAGGTACAAAGAAGCGAGTTCACCATTGGGTAAGAGCTTTCACATTTGACTTGAATGGCATGCCTACCGCAACACATCTAAACGTATTACCATTGGGATCAAACAATATGTTTTTTGGAATGGATTGGTTGTATATTCATAGAACCAAGGTAGACTTCTATGGTAAATCTAATGAGTGTGTTGATGACAATGGGGAACCAAGAGTCTTGCAGGGTAAGAAGAAAGCCACGTCAGTTAGGATGGTGACAGCTATGCGAGAAAAGCGTAGTCGTAGGAAATGGTGTATGTTATTTGCACTACACATTTCTGGTGATAAGAGTAAGGAGGTTGAGGCTGCAGATGTGTTGAAAGAGTACCCAGTTTTGCAGCAGTTCAAGGATGTATTCTATGAGGACATTACTGAGTTGCCTCCTCACAGGGAGGTAGAATTTTCTATTAAGTTAGTGCCAGGAGAAACTCTAGCATCAAAATCACCTTATAGGATGAGCAAACCTAAGTTGGTTGAGCTGAAGTTGCAATTGAAGGAAATGATGGACAAGGGATACATTAGGCCAAGTGTATCAGCTTGTGGGGCACCGTTATTATTCATGAAGAAGAAATATGGTACTCTAATATTATGCATTGACTACAGGAAGTTGAACAAAGTGACCATCAAGGAAAGGTACCCTTTGCTGAGGATTGATGACTTGTTCGATCAGCTGAAGGGACTAGTAGTGTTCTCGATGATTGACTTGAGATACAGATACCATCAGGGATGCCTCAAAGAGGAGTACATTTACAAGACTACATTCAGCACCAGGTATGGGCACTATGAGTTTGTTTTTGTTCCATTTGGCTTAACTAATGCTTCAGCTACATTTGTTTTCTTGATGAATAGTTTGTTGCATCCGTATTTCAATAAGTTTGTTATTGTGTTCATTGATGATATACTAATATATTCTAAAAATGAGGAAGAGAATGTCGAGCATTTAGCAGCAGTGCTGAGGTTGTTTAGAGAGCAGCAGTTGTATCCTAAGCTCAACAACTATAGTTTCTTTTAGACTGAGGTACATTACTTGGGGCATGTTGTCTCCAAGGAGGGAATTGAAGTAGATCCAGAGAAGATAAGGGCCATCATGGAGTGGGGAGCTCCTAAGAGCATGGATGAGGTCAGATCTTTCATGGGTATGGCAGGCTATTATAGGAGGTTCATCAGGAACTTCTCGCAGATTTCTTATCCCATCACATCATTGCAAAGGAAAGGTAAGAAGTTTGAGTGGAAATAGGAGTTTGAGGCTAGCTTTGAGCATATTAAGCAGTTTTTGACACATGCACCAGTGCTATAGATTGCAGATCCAGAAAAATAGTTTGTAGTATGCACAGATTCTTGCAAGAGAGGAATTGCTGGAGTCCTTATATAGGATGGACATGTAGTATGCTATGAGTCCAAGAATTTGAATGAACATGGACAAAACTACCCCACGCATGATCTTGAGTTAGATGTGATAATACATGCATTGAAGATGTGGAGACACTATCTTCTTGGCAGGAGGTTTGTACTTATGAGTGATCACATTAGGCTGATTTATTTGTTTGAGTAGCCAAATCTGAACACCAGGTAGGCTAGATAGTTGGCCATGATCAGCGAGTTTGATTTTGAGATCAGGTACATCAAAGGTAAAGAGAATAGAGTGGCATATGCTCTCAACAGGTGGGCACAAGTAAATCACTTGGAAGTTATGAACTCCTATGGGATAGATCTATAAAATAGGATATTGCAAGCAGGTCAGGAGGATATCAAGTATGTGGAGATTATGCATAGGTTGCAGCAAGGTATTGGTATAGGTATAGGTAGTAGTACAAGTACAGGTACATGTGCAGGTATAGGTATAGGTGGTGGTATATGTACAGGTGGTAGTAGAGGTACAAGAACAGGTATAGGTGTAGGTGCACAGGGTATGGATTATTTTCTTACAGTGGAGGGATTGGTTAGGTTACGAGACAAGATATATGTGCCCGATGGCAGTGAGCTCAAGAATGTGATCTTGAGGGAGTTTCATCCGCAACCATATTCAGGTCACCCAGGTTAGTAGAAGACACTGACAACAGTGAATAAATTCTACAATTGACTAAATTTGAAGAGTGATGTAGCAAAGTTTGTAGCAAGATTTTTTGACTGTCGATGAGTGAAAGAAGACTGTAAACATCCAGGTGGACTACTACAACCAATCGCGGTTCTAGAGTGGAAATGCGAGGTCATTTCCATGGACTTCATCATAGGGTTGCCAAAGACTATGAGGCAGCATGATTCCATCATGTTTATTGTGGACAGGTTGATGAAGGTTTCACATTTCATTCCAGTTAAGTCTATATTCTCAGCTAGCAACGTGGCACGGGTATTCATCCGAGATGTGGTTAGATTGCATGGTGTTCTGAAGAAGATTGTATCATAAAGGGATGCAAAGTTCACTTCCAAGTTTTTGAAGGATTTATTTGTAGGTTTGGGCACAGAGTTGGCCTTTAGAACAACTTATCATCCATAGATAGATGGATATAAAAAGAGGGTCAATAGGATATTACAGGACATGTTGAAGATTTATGTGATGCATCAGCAAAGGGAGTGGGAAGAGTATCTCCCCTTGGTAGAGTTCACATACAACAGCGAATATCAGGAGTCATTGAGGATGACTCCTTTTGAGGCTATGTATGGGTGGGGTTGCAACACTCCCATCAGTTGGTGTGATTCAGTTAGCAGGGTATTGATTGGACCAAATATGTTGGCATACATGGAATAAGAGATGCAAGAATCAAGAAGAATCTAAAGGAAACACAAGATAGGCAAAAGTGTTACACAAATAGGAACATGTTGTTCAACGAGTTCCAAGTTGGGGAACATGTGTACTTGTGTATCAAACCGAAGAAGAGATCCTTGCATATTGGTTCACGTGTTAAGATGTTACCACGGTTTTGTGGACCCTTTAATATCATTGAAAGGATTGGGCTATTAGCCTATCGACTTGGACTGCCTCCAATAGTGAAAGTCCATTATGCTTTTCATGTATATGTTCTTAAGAAGTATGTTAATGATGTTCATCATGTGATTGATTGGTCTATATTGCAGGTGGAACTAGATGGAGAATTCCAACCAGAGCCTCAGTGCATATTGCAGAAAATATGCTCATGATCCAGAACCGAGCAATCGAGCAAGTTAAAGTGCAATGGAAGCACTTTGTGCCCAATGACACTACATGGGAGATGGCGGATTAGATGCAGGCTAGGTATCCCCCCTTCTTTTCTAGTTGAGGCAAAGAAGCTTCAATATTGTGGTTGGGTATATGCTTTATGGTGGTTTGGTATATCCTTTATGGTCGTTTGGTATATGCTTATGGTGGTTTGGTATGTGATTTCTAGTGGTTTTGTATGCTTTATGGTGGCTGATATATGCTTTATGATGGTTTGGTATATGCTATATGATGTTTTGATATATGCTTAGATATGGTGTTTAGTATATCTTTTGATATATGCTTTGGTATGTGATTTTGTATATGTTTTTGGTATATATTTTGGTAATGTTGCTATATGTACACATGTATATGGATGTAAATACCGCCATGAGCTATGTTATAAAGCTCCACTATGTGGTATGGGTGTTATGTCATTATGAGTATGTTGTCATGTTACTATGCTATCATGTGGTTATGTTATCATGATTTTATGATGTCATGTGGGTTGGTACTCAACATGATGATCAGTATAAATACTATAACGAGTTGTGTTATAAAGCTCCACTATGTGGTATGTTGTCATGTTGTCATGATGTTTGTTTTGAGAATATATTTCATTGTAAATACTGCAATGAGCCATGTTATGAAGCTCCATTAGAAGTATGTCTTCTTTTAGCAAGTTGTTGAGGTATATGTGTGATTGAACACTGAGGACAATGTCCCCCAAGGGGGAGGGTTCTTAACACCCCTGGTGAAAACTCCATGTAATAAAAGTTTAAAAAAATAACCACAGTTGATGGGACACTTATTCCAAGCTAAATGTTGGGAAAGAAATCCTATGGGGTGTTCATTTGGTTGTTTATGGCTAAGGAAATTGGAAAAGGAAATGACTAAGGCTTTGGGAAGGAAAAATGGAATTTTTGGAAAATTTATTTATGAAAATAATGAAAATTAGGAAAAAAGGGAGGTAAAAGGTCACAGGTTACATGTGAGGAAGAAAATGAAGGAAAATAATGCCGAAAATGAAGAAAATAGAGGCCTCATTCATAAAAGGGCTTCTAGGGATTAGTTGGTAACATTTTGTCAATTGAGTTTTGGACCTCTCTCATTATTCTCTCTCTCTCAAACTCTTCGACACTTAGATTTTCTTGGAGCAATTTTTGCATTGGATCAAGAAGGCAAAGAAGGAAAGAGGAAGCATGATCAAGTAAGGAAAGGCAAGATCGAGTAGCTACACCAGGCTTCATTGTAGGTATCAACTTGCATGTGTAATTTCCTTGCTAGATTTGGCATGTATGGGATTGAATGTGTTTCTTTTCTACCATGGCATGGGTTTTGCTAGGTGTGACAATATTTTCAGCATAGCCTTTCAATTTCATGATAGACTTAATGAGATGGGTTCTCTCATTCGGTTTATGTGGGATGGTTGGATTAGATTTGAAGCTGAGTGGGGTGGATCTCTGAATTGATAAACACTTGGTCTGCATGGTCCTTGAACTGGACTAAGGATAACGAATCCACTGGCCTAGTAGCCCCTAAACCAGGATGTGGGTTGTGGTAAAGCCATATTGTGTGCCTTGGTAGGCCTAGGAATCCTTGCCAGTGAATGGATGGATTTACGGTAAAGCCAAGAAGTGGATTTTCTTTCTATTGGGCCTAGTCATTGCATGATGGGGCTCATGGTAAAGCCTGAAGAATATGTCTCAGTGCAGTTCCTAGTGATCCTTAGATTAGATTTTGGATGCACGGTAAAGCCTAAGAGACTCTAAGGCACTCAAATTACTCACGGTGTAAGCGGAGAACTCCAATGGCATCCATGTTGATTCATTTTTTGATGTGTTCTATGAGTCTCAAATTCTTGCTTGGAATATGGCACAAGGGGGATTGGATGAAGAAAGACATGGCTCAGCCAATCTATGGTTGGGTGTAATGTGGTAGTCCCATCTCTGGTTGGTTCATTAATGAGAAATTCATTCCCTTGATTTTCATGTGCAAATGTAATGATGTATATGTGGATTTTGATGGTTTTTATGTTTATGGTATTTGTGTTCTTATTATGTTGGTTATATGTACATTTTATGAAAACATCTATGTATGGCTCTTAGCATGTTTTTAATTGTATAAGAATGGATAATGTGTCTATGATCTAATAGAGGATAATGTAGCAATTGACATGAGGGAACAGTGGTTCATAGTTATTCCCAGATAAGTATGATATCCTTACGCTTACTTCTATTGTTTACACCTATAGGTTACATGTTGCGGATGTGTTTGATGAAATGCCTGTCATAGCTAGTAGGGGTCTGGTTATGGTCTTGTTCAATTTATTTCTTTTGCATCATTGTTTCCCTATATTTTTACTGATTTCAAGCTATCACTCCATTCTGGGCAGTGGTCTGGGCTTTGCGGCTGAAAAGGTGGCTTAAATCTTGGGGTCGGTGGCACAAAATTGGCAATTTTGGTCTTTGGTCACTAGTAGACAGGCCTATGAGATATTTAGGTTTTTGGTCACTCCCTTGCCTATAGAATGAGAGTGACTACGGCCTAAGAGATCTAGAATAACAGTGGAACCTAGGGACAAGCTGTCTGAGTGGCTAACTTGTCTCCTACGGATTTTGTTGATGATGTTGGATGACTGTGTGTGATATTCTGTCGATTCCACTTCCTTAAGGTCACATAGGAAGTCGAATATAATCATAGTAGCCTCTCGTCTTACATTTACCCCTGTTGGCATGGTTACTTGGGTGGATGTGAGAGGAGGGAGTTACAGAGTGTAATTTTCACATTCTGATTAGATTGTGCAATGATATTGGGTATTTCCAAATGGTTGCTCCCATTTCTTGCCATTGTGGAAACTTTATTCATAGTTCTCTCAATGCTAAGTCGCAGTGATATTACTATGATTTGAAAAGGGAGAGAAAACTAGCTAATAAACAGAGCCCTCACTACAAAATTTATGCACAACATATATCATGAAACTGTAATTTTTGGTAATCAACTTTTTATACATTTAAAATCACGAGAACATGCACTCCACATGTGATCTCAAGTCAACGAGTATCACCATATCTGTGAATGTGTCTTTGCAATTAAGTTGGATGTAATAATAAAGTTCATCTCAGCTACCATTCTGGACTCTAGAGTGTCGGTCATATCTTAAGTATTAAGTTATGTCATTCACCAAGCGCATTACAATTCATAGAGCACTAAAATGTCTACCATAAATAACAACCCAACCAACAAGAAAAATATCAAAAACAAACTTTAAATAACAAAATTATGACCTTTCGAAAATCAATTTGTGTGTGTGAAAGGAGGACACTAAATGTTTAACTTTAGCATGGTGTAAAGGGAACCCCAAAGAGTTAATCATATCCATAACTCCAAAATCAAACATAAAGTTTAAATATTTAATATTATTATATTTTAATTGGAAACTTAATTATATAATATTATTACATTTTAATTGTTTTTAAAAACAATTAAAGTAGATATTTGCACATGGTAGAATAATACCTCTATAGTAGAAATCATGTGGCTACCACATAGGGATGTAGCAAATGAGTTCTACCTAATTACAATGTATTACAACTTAGATGTAGATGTTTTGTAGTGGTGCATCTAGTTATGGATTGATGATAGAGGTTGAGTGCTCTATTTTAGTGAAAAGCCCAAAACAACAAATTTGAAAACAATGGTAATAGAGCATTGTATTATTGTAATACAAGCCCAGTGTAGAAATGTATTACATTATAATATGGACTGCATTACGATCTAATATTTTCTTAAGCAATTTTAGGCAAGGAAGATTGTAATTTTTATTGTTCACTTGTAATGTTATAAATGATTTACTTTTCATAGATACTGAAGTGGTTTACATCATTTATTTCTAAGGTAGTGTATTTCATTCATTAATACTAGTGGGCTAAATATTTTAATATAGGAAGTGGCTAAACGATAAAATATAAATAGTGTGATGTTTAATATTTTCAAATAATATTTATAAATTTAAAATTTGTTTCTTAGAATATAGAAAAAAATTCCAACATAGATTTATATAAATTTTCAATAAAGCTTTTATTTCAATTGATTTCATATTGACAAATATCATTTCAACCAAATAAACTAAAACTTATATACTCAAAATTCATTTTACAAATATGCAATGACATGCCACTGAGAGACTCTTATTTGTTCTAAACAAACATTTCAAATTCTAACCATACAAAAAGTCTCTCTGTCAATTAATTAATTAAATTTCACATATTTTATAATATATTTATAATACTTATCTCTCTCATTCTCTTCTCAATTAATTAATTATAATTTCACATATTTTGTAATTCTCTCTCAATATTTTTGGAACTTTATAAAATAAAATAAATATATATATTTCTATAAATATATATTTGATATTTATTTAAATATTATTACTTAAAATTATTTAATTATAAAACTAAAATAAATAATATATATATATATAAACTTCCATAAACACTTATAATATAATAATACAATAATAAAACTTATAAGAATAAAAATATCTATAAAATTCATTTTCAAACTTTACAATATATAAATTAGTATATTAGATTTATTTATATAAATAATCACTTAAATTTTTTTATAAATTTAATCTTAAATAAAAATAATATATTAATTAATTGAAAAATAAAATAATAATTATTATATGTATTTTTTATAATTATAAATTATGAAAAAATATTAATAATTAAAGTAAAATTTACTTATCAACCATGGTTTTTTTTTTAATAAATATTTTTCAAGTGATTGAAAAATTAAACAATAAATAAATAAATGCACACAATACATAAACAACGTCGGTCAAGGAGCGCATTCATATTGAATATTTGATTATTTGAGGTTTTGTAACAAATATTTCATATATATAGAAGTAGTATTTCTAATTAAAGGTGCAATGATACATAAAAGGAATAGGAAATTTGGGAAATTCTTCTCACCAAGAATAGAGCACACTACTTCCTGACATTTTCAAGGTTCTTAAATAATTTAGCTCAAATAAACATCATTTAAATTCTTAAAATCTAATAAGGATAACAAAGTTATGAAAAATCCCTTGAAACCGAACTACTTTACATTCTACAGCGAAGGTTCCATTGTCATTCATGAGTTTAATTTTTGTTTTGTTGGTTGAAATAACATCATATGTTATAATCTGCTATGGAAATGATAAATTTCTTGGACGCATTGTTAAACCTAAATACATCTCATGACACATGATATATTTCAATGTTTTATCATTGTCCCTTGGCATCACATTTGGATAGTTCTCATTGCTACCTTTTATGATCACATAATATACTTAGATTTACAAAAAAATGTCTTACATTTGGTATCATATAGTTCTATTATAATGGTTTGTGAATGTTGAAGTGGTTGCATTATCTCACTCAATTGTATTGGCACTTCTGAGTATTATTATTTCTTGAGTTAGTCTAAATCTTGACAATGCTATATTTGCTATGGTAACACTATATCCTGGTATTTTAATGCTTATTATTGGATAGATTCAAATTTTGGCATTATAATCTTGTTAATTATAATTATGGGTAAAATTTAGAGGATTATTCATGATCAATTTGTTAAGAAAACCACATAATTGGAAAATTTGTAGTCAACCTTAAATACCGAAATCATAAGGAAAGTGAAAGAAGTTAGTTATCAATGGTGAAATGACTCCCTATTAAAGGACTTGTCAGTGAAAAAAGAAGCTAGGGTGAGCTCTAATCCTTGTTTAATCATTCCAAAATCCACCATAAAGCAACCTTGGCATAGTACGCATTTTCCACATTGTACTACAAAGTGACACATTTTTTATTTTTTATAAAATACATGTGCTTAGACACACAAGGGAAGGACACCATGTGACAACTCCCCTTCTGCACTCTAAATCTATGTTACTCACAAAATCACCTCATGTGGCCTCATGATCCTATCTTCATCTCTAGATTTATTGGTGTGAGCATTGACATTGCCATCCACCAAATCTTCCATCATGTTAGAATTTCACTCCACTGCAAGGAGGAGTTGAGTTCTTTGAGAGATATGGTAATGAGAATTGAGCCTATTATCTACTAGATCGAGAAGTATTTCCTGGCATTGAATAGGTTGACAGGAATTTTCATTTCAGCTCAAAGAGATATTAATAAGGTGTCATATTTTAATGGTTGGCTTAAAAAGGTTGGACAACCTTCTCTGAAAATCATCAACAATGGCGCAAGAGTGCACGATACCCACTCATGACTTCATATATCATTATCGAACCAGTAGAAGAATCACCCACCTTTAATTTGATGGTTTGGGAAAGCATCCTAGACGGACTTGGGAAGATAAAAGAAAGTGTCAAAGCATTGGGAGCTTTTTCTTCAGCCAATACTTCCACAAACACATTGGAACCTGTAACTTTAACGAGCACCATCATCAACGAATCCCTTGTAGTGGAACAACACATTGCTTTTGAAAAGTTGGAGAATATAGTGACTGATGCAAAGGCTATCTCTCCCATCTCCTAAATTTTCATGGTTTGCAAGGGTGGTTCTAACAAAACTTTTCTTTTGAAGACAATCTTCAACAACCAAAAGGTAAGGGATCTCTTCCGCGATGGTTTCTTGCTTTGGCTCACTGTTTCTCAGTGTCCTTCCTTTTCAATTCTTCACAAATAAGTATGTAGAGAAAGGTTATAGATCCGAATACAAATATGAACGAAGAAGTTGTAAACATATGGTTCAATGAGTCTATGTAAGGAATGAGGTTCGCCCTCTTCTTAGATGATGTGTGGTAACAATGTGTTGAATTTCTAGAGGAATTGGGTGTACTTCGGCTAATTCACTACTCCAACACCAAAATTATTTTGAGCTCCCAGAATTACAGAGCACTCTTGGAGATGGAAGTTGCTAAGAAGCCCTCAATCATAATGGGAAAATTGATTGAGGAAGATAGTTGGAAGTTGTTTTGTTCAGAGCACTCTTGGAGATGGAAGTTGCTAAGAAGCCCTCAATCATAGTGGGAAAATTGATTGAGGAAGATAGTTGGAAGTTGTTTTGTTCTTATGATTTTCCATTTAATAATGCGAATGTGGAAGTAGGAATTAGATTCAATATCAATAGAAGATCCCCATGATTGATGATTCCAACTGATATTGGGAACACTATCTACATCTCTCGAGAGGGAACATCTAATTTCCCATGGAAATTAAATAATTTTTTTTAGCAAAACAAAATATTCAACTACGAATTAAATACCTCTACAAGATGATCATGACGTTATAAATATATTTTCGATGACTGGGAATCGATTCTCCTCCATTACAATATTTGATGAATAATCAATCAAATGAATTAATTGGTTAAGAAATTTTGCGCATTCCCGATGGAACAATGCCCTCGAGCAAACCTTGGTCGATTGGCTTGAGTACTTTCACCGCATGTTGAGGCTCATAACGCTGTTGCAGCAATCTAGGATGAGGCATGGACACTTCTATGATCATGTGACGCTACGACAACTGCAAATGGGTTTCTTGTTCTTGTTGATATTGTTGCTACAAGTGGGGGTTGAATGAGGCAGCGTTAGTGGTGTGGGGCGCCATCATTTGCAATGAGAATCCGAGGGAAGATTTAGTGAAGGGTGAAAATAAATAATATGTAGTATTGCTCCTCTCTGCCATGTTGGTAGAAACGCCTTCCCCTCCCGATTTGTGCAACAATGTAGGGTTTTGATGCATGCACTGACCTTCGTAAGTGGTTATGATGATGTTGTGATCCTCAAATGAACGTTCCTCTCTCTTTTTCATAGAGGATTTAGCATATTTTGGAAGGTGAAGATATGGAAGAGACTGGCGTTGTGGGTACATTAGGGGGTATCGCCAAGATGACCTAATTCAGCTCTGGCTCTGGCTTCTACTTCGGCTCGTTCTTCAATTGTTAATGGAGATGATAAATCGAATGGGGTCGTTCCTGTTGAAAATATATAATTCCAACTGTCCGCGCAATCAGCAGTCAACAGGGCAGAAAACCACGCGGTAAATCAAAACCAGCTGGTCTCATATCGCACCACCTTTTGCATAAGGTTGTTTCCGTACGAGGGCGTTCCGATACTGACAACCTGACACTGATGATGCTGGCCTGACATCAGCACTGACAATCCATCGGAAGATATCTTTCACCTAACTAACCCCTTCCGATATCATTCTCAGCCGTCGATTTATCTCCAGTTTTCACCGTCGTCGATTTAAGGAAGCTGCACGATGGTTTAAAGTCCTGTCAGAAAGGGTGTTGCGATATTAAAGTTTTGTCGTTGGATTTATGCTGAGCTTTTCCATTGTCCGATCAAGGAAAGTACATACGGGCCCGATATAAAATTAATATGGTGTGGTCCATACATATTGCCCATCCCGTATGTTAAATAGCTGACAATTATTTTGGTAGGGCTTTAATTTTATTTACGGCAATTTAAATAAAAGTATGGGCATAAGTATTTTTTTTATGTTTTAATATAAGCGTTGACCCAATGTTTTTTGTTATGTGAAAAAGAAAACCCGCGGGGATTGTAATATGTTTTTATGTAATTGCACACGGTGAGAGTGTGAAGTTTTAATTTTTGCAGCAGCAAATGTAAAACACAGAGGGTCCGCAGCACCCGTGAAAAACCAGAGCCTAAATATTTTATGGCAAGGGGAGGATTGCACAGAGGTGCATGAATATTTGTGGTTTGTAATGAAAAAGGGATTTTATGCAGCAGGGTAATGTTTTGGATTGTAATGTAAAAAAAAAATTGCACAGCAGTGCAGGAGGAGAAAGTAAATGAAACCTGTGGCTTGTTTTGTTTCAAATCCATGAGTTGTTTCACACAGGTGAAAAGGTAAATCTGTAACTCCCTCTAAGTTTTGTTTTCACACATCAGTGAATGTAAATGAAATATTTACACACAGTGGTGTAAAATTTCATAGGAGGCAGAGTAACTTATGTGAAAATGTTTTTGGTGAATCCCTCTGAGTGAAAGAGGATGTATATGTAAATGTTTTTGTTTAATGAATGGAAATTTTATGGTGGTGAAATACTCTGTCCTGTGTAATTATTTTTTAAAAAAGACTTCTCTGTGTAAAAGATCTTGGAGCAAAGGAAACAGAGCATAGGCTCTGTGTTTTATATTTTGATGGTTTTGGTATTTATCCCATCTCAAAAAGCAAAAAAATACCCAACAGTGGTATCAGAGCTGGCTTAGGCTCTTTGAAGGTGACAAAGAAGCTGAAGGGAGGAGTCTCTTGGTTGCAGCAGTCAGTGGTTTTTAATACATACAGTCAAGAAGTTGAAGCATAGCTGAGAATGCAAGGAATGGCTAGCACAAGCACGAGCATGGGTTTGTTTAACCCTCAATTCCCACAGTTCAATGGGAAGGATTATGACTACTGGGCAATAACCATGAAAGCCCTG
>APFE031184386.1:53197-75004 GCA_000404065.3 Pinus taeda | reverse complement strand
GATATGGGAAAGGGAATTTAACTATATGGGAGAAATAAGGTGAAACTGAAAACCAGAGTGAGAAATGAGAAATTTCTACAATTGTTGCAGTAGCGCAAAAGTCAAAGAGAGGGAGCACTTGTCAGCGGCAGAGGGAGCTTCAACATCAGTGGGTGTTTCTAGCCCAACAAGGAGGTCAGCTAGGAGATCAATTACTTACTTCTCAGTAACTGAGTTGCAGTGCAACAATGGGCAACATAATGCAACATGATGAGAGGAGGTGCAGTGCAAATGCAGCGCTAGGAGGAAGGACCAACAACAGCATAGATGCAGAGGGAGTTGTCGTACAGATGCAGCAGTGGCAGTGGCAGAACCATGGGCAACAGTACAGGATGCAACAGTGTAGAGGATGTTGGGCAGAAAGGCCTAGCATCAACACAGGTACCAATGTCGGATGATCAGAGTAATACTCAGTGAGGAGTATTGCTAAAGCACAGTCCTCGCTAAGAAGGAGTGTTGATTTGGGGTAGCATCGGATGTGCTCTAGCCACGAACTTTGGTGGATAGGTTGGGGCACATGAGATCTCGATTTGGGCAGATTCTAAATAGATCACGAGATATTAAAATAATTAATATTTTTAATGGAGTCCCTAAGTCTAAACCTAGGGAAAATAAAATATTTATGTTGGGCAGAAAGGCCTAGCATCAACACATGTACCAATGCTGGCTGATCAGAGTAATACTCAATGAGGAGTATTGCTAAAGCACAGTCTTCACTAAGAGGGAGTGTTGATTTGGGGTAGCATCGGATGTGCTCTAGCCACAAAATTTGGTGGATAGGTTGGGGCACATGAGATATTGGTTTGGGCAGATTCTAAATAGATCACGAGATATTAAAATAATTAATATTTTTAATGGAGTCCCTAAGTCTAAACTTAGGGAAAATAAAATATTTATGTGTATTAATATGAATTTGTGTTAGAGTGGTCCAAAAGACATGGATCAAGCCAGGTCTAATCTCAGCCATTGATTAAGGACTTAATCTTGTCGTTGAGATGTCAATAGGAAAAGTATAAGAGGAGGCTTGAGGGTCACTTGGAGAGGACACCAGAGTGATCAGTCATTCTATTCTCTAGGGCGGGGTTGCTAAGAGAGATAGAATGAGTGATCGGGAGAGTAGCTGAGGGGCATTGAGTACAGAGAAATAGAGAAGGCAGAGATTGTGTCGAGAGAGCAACGCAACAGCCAAGGAGAGTGACACAGAGCCAGCAAGGGCTCACATAGGGCCATGCAGAGGCAGCCAAGTGTTGTGCAGAGCACCAGAGAGGCCAACATGTCTGACGCAGAGGCCTAGAAAGCTAACACAGGGCCTCCTCAAGTCTTAGTGATCCTATAGTAATGTCCTCTGTCTTGACATCCAATAAATTGTATAAACGCAATCATGATCATAATGAAGGTAGAGCTACAAATCTCAGTACGACTCTCATGGATATATGAATATCTCAATATAGATTTTGTTGGTATAGTGGTGATCTCAATAATTCCAGTGAAGGTGTAGCAACTCTCAATAAAGGTGCAGAAACAATCTCAGAAAAATATACAATGATTATTTCAATGATAGTGCAACTATCATGACTTCAGTAATGCAATAATAATAACCCTATTTTACAACATGAAGTCCAGGTGATGACACAATATGTTAAGTGTTGCATACCACTTCGGTAAAGTCACAATTTGGAGATAATGTTGTTAAAGCATAAATATACTTGGGCCTTCTCTAAAGAAGTGTCTCAATGTTAACTCCCCTATTTTGGGCAAGTAGTGTTAGGTCTTAGTGCCATAAGGAGTCAAAGCACCTTGAAGATGAGTTAGGAGTGAAGATGATCTCAAAGCAGTTTTTTTGATATCAAAATCACAAATGTCATGTTGTGGTGCTAGAAGATCTCCAAGGAAGTCTTGATAAAAGGATATTAGTGGGCAGATCAAGCAAAGGAAGCATCGAGGTGAAGATCTTCTCTTCACATGTCAAGTAAGTATCCTTCAGCTGCTTGATCAACTTATATCCTTGATGTCATGAAAGTTAGTTGAGCTTCTTTCTTGTAGGGAAATAGTCATTAATCACTTTCCTCCTTAGTTCGTCGAGTCATTCCTTTCTTCATGAAAAGTGGCCTTCTTCATATCTGGAACCTTCGTCATATGACTACTTATTTCTCATCATGCTTCTTTCATTCATCACATGAATGCTAGTTGTACTTGTAATTAGCCCTACATGAACTTATCCAGATATTATTCAAGAAAATATATCATTAAATCAAATTGTACATTACTAGGTGGCTTCTTCATCATGACATCTTTCTGTAGGTATTAACGTCCTACATTCATATTGACACATCTCCCAAAGATATCCATTGTTAAGGGTCTACATCTTTTCCATCAGAGTCTTCATATATTTCCAAGAGATTTTCTAGTCGTCAAGTCTCCTTGATATTTTGGATGTTGATTACCTTCATCAGGGTTGCATATCTCATTATCTCTTCCTTCCTTACACATTCCATTCTTAGGTGTCTTTTAATCAGAGTTTCTAAGTTGTGATCATCCACCTCATACTTCATATGAGAACATATTATGTTGATTTCATCTAGTGTGTCTTATATCTTCTTGCATCCTTTCAGAGGAGGATATCCTTTTTCTTTTGATCATGCTTCTCAAGATAAAAGTAATGATCCATGTTACCAACAACCATATGACATGTAATTATAGTATTAAACACAAGCATACATATCTTATTTTACCTTCAGGTCATCGAGGCTTCTTCCGATAGTTTTCTTGATTGAAGAGATCTTCAATCCCTTGATCTGCTTTATATCATCACGTCATTGTCTCATGGATTCCATAAGTTGGAGTTCTTATTGAAACACTTGCTTCCTCTCTAGATTAGTGAACCCTACGATGAAGATTCCATCAGAGAATTTTGAGGATCTTGTATATCCCCAACTGGAAGATGTTTCCTTTTTGATTTGATGTATGATGAGTCTTAGATGACTCATTTCTTTCCTTCAATTTCCACTGAGGTTCCTAAGAGCTATATATCCTACATGTTTGTCTTCCATGAATTTTGTCCTTTATGATTCCCATGGTGATGTCACAAGCTCTTTTTTTCTAATGCTTCCATGATACCATAATGCATCTTACTATCATTGTCATATCTTATAACACAAGATTTAGGAGCTATGATAAGACCCTTTTGTGAGGGATATTATCTTACTCAGGAGAGATTTGTTACTCCCTCCTTCCTTGGCCCTTTTCTTCAACTTCCTCCATCTTTTATTGATATGAGCTTCCAAAATCTTTCTATAGCATTGAATCTTAGCTATACCTATTTTGTCTTGCTTGAGGACCAACCTTGCCTTTCCTTTTTTCACATGCTTGAGTTCTTTTAACCTTCAATATTTTTGTCATCAACTTTCCTTTCTCTATCTAACCTAAAGACCACAAGTTCTTGAATGAGGTAACCTACTTGTTCATGGGAATTGGTTACCTTGCCTATCAGTTAGAATGGTGATGATTATCTTCATTCCTAGATCTTTGTAGATGGGATCTTATGAAGATATCATACATCCCTTGATACCCTTTTACTTTCATGAAGATCAGATTCCATGTGACTTTGATTGCACCTTCTAAGAATGAGTTTTTTTTTTGTCTCCAATGTTGTTATATGAGGGGATCTTTCATAAGTATCCCTTTCCATGAATTTAGAGGAGACCTTTTGCTGACTTCATCTATTTAGAGGACTATGTCTATCCTCCTCCTTCATGCAAGGAATCTTGATGAGCCATCCAACCTATAGATGCCCTTGCAATCATGAAGTCATTTAACCAATTTTATAAATTGAAAAGATACTTACTTGTCATGTGAAGATGAAATCTTCACCTTGATTGCTTTGATGATGGTTGATGTAGATGCATTGATGCTTCCTCCGGATGAGATCCTTGATGTAATGGTATGAAGCTTTCCTTCTTGCCTTCAAGTTTCTTTGACTTATACATCTAATTCTTATGATTAACAAATTGTTGATGAACTTGAGATGGCATTGCCTTGCTATCACATAAGTGGATTATGGACCCTTGTGGTATGCAACATTGTGTAGAACCATAGAGTCTTGATGTTGCTTGCCATGATTACCATTTTATAGTATTGAGATCCATCAACGAACACCTTCATTCTATATTGAGATCCATGTGGTATGACATAGACTAAGACTGTCAGAGGCATCGAAAATGCTGCCATGAACCCGAGTTTCGAGTGCTTGTGATTGAAACTTCATTCTTTGACAAAAGCCTTTGTTATTGTAGATTGTTGATGTAGACTAATACTTCAATCTTGACAAATCTCTTTCTTTGATGCCCTTCTTGAGGATTGATCCTTGTATGTCTCTTTTGCTTCCCTTCCTTTGAATTTAGCACCTTAGCTCTAATACCATGTTGAACAATCTAGGGCACATGTAGTTAATGCGATTCTTCTTGACTTGATAACTATTTGTGAGGAAATTTAATTTTCTTATTAGCACATTCTTCTCTTTATCATTATTAGAGTGTGTGTTTCTTATTTCATCAAACAACTACCAAAAACAAAGAGACATGAACACAAGATGTTGGCATTCTGCCAGGGCCAAAACCTCTCCCTCTTGGAGAGGAAAACCCGCACATAATTCTTCTTATAGAGATTCCAGTTGACGAATACCAAGACCATGACCTTTGACCTACTATGCCACTCCAAGACCAAGACACCAATCCTCTTCTTTGTCACTGTTGAGATCATCATCATTGCTGCAACAATGAAGACATCACTATTGTGCCTCTGAGATCTTCATTACTGCTGCAACTTTGTTGTTCCTTCAATGAGATGTTCATCATGTCAACTAGATCATAGTTGTTGCCCCATAGCTGAGATCTTCACCTTATACCTTTGTCTTCATCAAGATCATGATTATAACAAGATCATAATAGAATCTATTATGATTGTATTGTCTAGTATGTCGAGACAGAGTATGATACTTTCTAATATGTTGAGACTAAGACAGTGAGCAATCCGAGGGTATATCCTCATCATAACAAATAAGTTGTGACTGTATATGCAATTGTGGGATCATTGTGATCCTTCTCATCATAAACATATTGAGACCGTAATAGTGTGATTTTTCCTTTTGATCCAAATTGGATCCTAGAACACTCTCTAAGTTTTCATGAACTCTTAAAATTATGCCAAAGATTAAAAGTTCTATAAAGATCAAGCTATCAGAAGGAATCCTCAGACTGTTGCAACGACGATCAGCGCGGATCAACGAGGGCCGTCAATGTAACGCGTAGAGCGGCAGACCATGGCAACACGCATTGACACCAACCAGCAAATGCAGGGATAATTTTAAGCAACAGAGGTAGTTTTTGATATGCAATTAGCGACAAACCCCTCAAAGAAGTCGCTAATCGCATATCGCAGGACAAACCCCTCAAAGAAGGAAGGGTCGCAAGCTCCCGAACTCGAAATATTATAAAATGCAACGGATATTGTTCTGATTCCGTCAGAAGCGGGATTCCATGAAATCGGTAGGATATCGGAAGGGCTTCAAGCGATAAGCAGTTTCAACCGAGTCTCGCCCGATGCCATACAACGATTGCCACGCATCTGGCGGAAGAGAGAGAAAACCGCTCACATCGAACGGGTAAACAACATGTTACCTATCCGCCCGATATGATTGATGATTTTAGGATCTAGGGCCTCCGATCAACGGTGGAGACACAATCCGATGGATGACCGGATCCGATGAGGTCATAAGGTAGAATTGTGTAAGATTTGAATTCCGATAAGGACAATGCATTGGCGGAGATTCATGTTTCGCAGGCATTCTTGGAGTAAACAGAAAAACGACCATTCAAACATTTCTAGTGAATCTGACACACTCATCCGTTACAGAATAGGTGGCCACCTTCTTGTGAAGCATTATGTAGTGACTGTAAACGTCGAAAGAAGGGATTCAAACGGACAAAGGCAGGGAACCAGAGAGACAAGAAGCGAAAATGAACAATCAGGAAGCAGATGGCTTTAAAGCCACAGATTGATAAAGAGTAAGGCAAGTGTAGCAATAGGAAATAAGCCGAAAGCAGAGAGAAGAAGCCGAGCTAACCTGCGGAAGCAAAGACAACATCGTGCTAGAGTGGGACAGAGACAGAGAGAGTCAGAGAGTCTGTGTACTCCAAAGAAGACTTGAGAGGTTCAAGCAAAATCCTCTGTATATGCCTGTCATGTATTGAGGCTCAGATTGGGCCCATACTACTGTAATCAACAGAGGCCAAGAGTCAGTAAGGAGAGTCCATGTACTCCAGAGACTTGGGGGATCCAAGTATGACTCTTATTGGTCTATACCTGTTGAGTGAGACTCAAATTGAGCTCACTGTTGTAAAAACTCTACTTTGAAAACATATTAGAGAGGCCACCACTGAAGGTTGGGCCAGGAGATGTAGCCCAGGAGTATTAAGTGAACCCTTTATTAAACTTGTTGTGTTATATGTGTTGCCTGTTATGTTTTCTTTAACTGCTTCTTTGCTTGTGTATTTCGCAATCTTATCGATCCATTGCATAAAATAACATAGGCACATCCATGCACATGAGTCTATAATACTTTATTGTTTGTCTTAGATCAATTTCAGATTAAGTGGAATCAGAGCTCTAGGTTGCTAAGGTTAGACAAGCTTGTGCTGGATTTGTTTTGTTGAATGCTAACTAGGACAAAGCTCAAATTAGGAGAAGGAGAGTTGGATGAAACTAACCCAGAAATTGGAAGAGTCTATCCTAGGAGGAAAATGGCAGAAGAAAGTCCCTTGGAATCAGACTCCCAGTTCATGGACATTCTCATGACCATGAGAGCCATGGTAGAGGAAATGTATAGAGAATTTAAGAAAGGTCGAAGTGAAGATTCTTCAACTTCCCAGCATGAAAAAGGGGTAGAAGAATCACTCCTAAATGACCATTCTAAAGGCAAAGGGAAAGAAGAAAAACTTCCCACACCTCTTGATAGTCCTGAAAATAAAAAGAAGAAAGCATCTTTGATTAAATGAGATGTTAATTTTTTTTTTGCCGATATATGATGGAGAGTTGAATGTAGAGAAGCTAGATAATTGGATTAGACAGATTGATGTATATTGCAAGGTGCAGAGCATTGACTCAGACAAAAGTAAGATTCAGCTGGCCAGCCTACGCCTTGAAGGAACTGCCTTGGTATGGTGGGAAGGCAAAACACAAGCTGACATGAAATGGTAAAATTCTTTCTGTCTGGAGTGAATTTGTTTCTGCAATTAAAAAACAATTATATCCACTAGCTTATATGCAGCAAACTATGATGAGTTGGCAAACTCTTCGCCAATTGAAAGGGAAAAGTGTACAAAGTTACACCCAAGAATTTAGAAAAAGAGCTTTGATTCTAGGTATTTCTTTAGACTCCCCTGAAACTCTGCTGAAGTATATAGGTGGTCTACACAGTTATTTAAAGCACACCATTCTCATGTTTAATCCTATTAGCATAGATGAGGTATCTGTTCAGGCTACACATCTAGAAGCTAGAGGCAAGAATGTGAACCTAGAAGTTGGGAGATCATCAAAACCCACTGCAAACAAGAACAAGGAAAAGAGAAAGCAGAAATGGAAAGAGAGGAAGGTAAATATTGTCCAAAAGACCAAACCTTCATGCACTCACTACAAGAAGGATGGGCATGATGATGAACACTGCTGGATTCTGCATCTGGAGTTGAAACCCAAGAAGTACGATGGAAAAAAGAAGAAGACTTTTGCAGCTATTCAGAAGGATTTGGGGTCAGACTTAGGAGATGCAACAACAATTACAACCACAGGTATAAAAGGTAAAAATTTTGAAGCATCTACTAGTAATTCTGCACAATCTACTGATAATGAAGAAAATGAGAGGAAAAGACATGAACTTTTTCATATTAGATTTATTTCCAAGCGTCAAAGATTGATACTTTGTTTGATAGTGGCTCACAAGTAAACTTAATCTATGAAGCAATTGTAAAGAAGTTGGGATTACTAACCACACCTCACAAGGATCCATATCCATTGGGTTGGGTATGTGATAAAGCAAAGCTCTATTTGACTAGACATTGTAAACTTAGTTTTTCTTTTGGGTCATCATTTGTAGATGAGGTTGAGTTAGATATTGTTCCCTTGGATATATGTGGAATTGTTTTAGGAAGACCTTACTTGTATGATAGAAAAGCCATTGTCTATAGAGCTGAAAACAAGTATCAACTCGTTAAAGATAGAATTGAATATATTGTAACAACTCATAAACTCAAGAATAATTATACTCTCATAAACTCAGGGCAGATGAAAAGAACTGTAAATTCATGCAAACAATTTTTATTGATGGTTGGAAAGGAAAAGAAACCTGATAAAATCAATATATTTGAGGGTTGTAATGCTAAAAATCAAGTTGATTTAGAAAAAGTTGTTTCAAAATATGATATAATATTCCAAGAATCTAAAGGTCTGCCACCCAAAAAGGAAATATTACATGATATTAATTTGCAGCAAGATGCTCCATTGCCTAACATTGAAATGTATAGGTTGTCCGCTTTAGAGAATGCATAAATCAAGAAGCAGATACAGGAGCTGCTCGAGAAAAGATTCATAAGATCTAGCACATTGCCATGTGGGTCTCCAATTGTCTTGGTGAGAAAGAAAGATGGTTCATGGAGAATGTGCATTGATTACCGAGCACTGAATAAGATAACGATAAAAAATCGTTATCCCCTTCCTCACATAGACGATCTATTAGATCAGTTGAAAGAAGATGTTTACTTTTCCAAGTTGGACTTGCATAGTGGCTACCATCAGGTCAGAGTTGTAGAGCAAGATGCAAGGAAGATTGCTTTCAAAACAAAGTAGGGACTGTATGAGTGGTTAGTTATGCCTTTTGGCTTAACTAATGCTCGTGCTACTTTCATGAGAGTAATGAATGATGTACTCTGGCCTTTTATTGATGATTTTGTCATTGTATATCTAGATGACATTCTTATATTTAGTCAAACATGGGAAGAACATTTGAAGCATGTAAAGCAAACTCTAAATGTTTTGAAAAGGGAAAATATTTATGTTAAGCTATCAAAATGTGAATTTGGCAAAACATATTTGAATTATTTGTGTCATAATGTAGGGGGTGGTGAATTGAAGATAGATCCCTCTAAGGTTGCAGTCATTGTAAACTGGCCTAAACCCAAATCTGCTACAGAAGTTAGAAGCTTCCTAGGGGCAGCACAATATTGGAGAAAGTTTATTGCTAACTTTTCATTGATTGCAGCGCCCTTACATGCTTTAACAGGATTGAATAAGGTGTTTCAGTGGGGAGACAAACAGCAGAAAGCCTTCGACACCTTAAAAGAAAAGATTAGTACAACACCAATACTAGCACTGCCCAATATTCAAAGACCATTTGAGATTGAAACGGATGCCAATGACTATGCCATGGGAGCAGTGTTGATGCAGCACAGTAAACCCATATGTTATCATTCTGAGACATTTAATTCTGCAGTAGTTAATTATCCCACATATGATAAATAATTGTATGCATTAGTACAGAGTGTGAAAAAGTGGAAACATTACCTAATGGGAAAAGAGACAATTATACATACTGATCATCAACCACTTCAATATGTGCACTCACAAACTAAGTTGCGGCAATCAAGAGACTATAGGTGGATGGGTTTTCTACAACAGTTTCATCTTGTCATCAGATACAAAAAAGCATACACAATAAAGTTGCAGATATGTTGTCCAGACCAATCATAAATGCATATACTATACTTAAGCATAACTCAGTATTGCATGAAAGCTACATTGAACAATATGCTCAAGATATAGATTTTAAAGATGTATATGCAACTTTATGCCATGGAAAACAAGTAAAAGAATTGGATTATCATGTTAAAGACCAACTCTTATATCATTTGGGAAAGTTATGCATTCCTCAAACTGAAAGAGTAAAGATAATTCGAGAAGCACACACTTCTCTAATATCAGGTCATTCTAGTGTAAGTAAAACAGTTTCACAGTTGCAAAGATTTTGTTATTGGCCAAAAATGAATGAAATAGTTTCTAGATATGTAAGAGGGTGTACCATGTGTGCTAAAAGCAAGCTTAGCAATAGAAAACTAGGCTTGTACACTCCACTACCAGTTCCTTCTCATCCTTGGGAAAGTGTTTCCATGGAATTTGTTGGGGGATTGCCTAAATCTAGAAAAGGTCATGATTATTTATATGTTATTGTGGATAGGTTCAACAAAATGCGTATTTTAATACCTTGTAACAAACAGATTACAGCTGAATAAACATCAAAGTTGTTCTTTCAGCATGTATGGGTTCATTTTGGATTACCCACTTCCATTGTATCTGATTAAGATTCCCAATTTGTTGGGAAATTTTGGTCGAGTCTGTGGGAATTGATGGACACCAAACTGAAGAAGAGCACAATCTTTCATCCACAAATAGATGGCCAAACAGAGGTGGTCAACAAGACAATGATCCAGTTACTCAGGGGCTATTACAGCAAGCATCCCAAGCTTTGGGACAAACATTTGTGTTATGTGCAACATGCTTATAACCGGGCTAAACATTCTTCTACACAGAGATCTCCTTTTGAGACCTGTTTTGGTTTCACACCAAGGTCTCCCTTGGATTTTGTCTTTGGTAAAGACATAGCGGTTGATGGACACAGTGATGTGGACAAGGCAACCAAGTTCATTGAACAAATCCAAGAGATTCACCAAGCAGTACAGGGACAGCGAGAAAAGAGACAAGCCAAGTACAAGGCAAGGCATGATAAGCATCGGATTGAGCATAGTTTCCAAGTTGGTGATCAAGTATGGTTGTATATCAACAAAGATAGAATGCAAGGTGAAGGTAAGAAGCTGAAACCAATAAGGTATGGACCTTTCAAGATACTTGATAAAATCGGTGAGAATTTTTTTCACCTTGATTTGCCAACTTACATGCACATCTATTCAGTAGTTAATGTAGAAAGCTTGAGATTGTTTAAACCTTCATTGGTTGAAGATCCCGAAGAGCAAAGTCATTTGCCTTCTATTGAGGATCTGTTGCCTGAATATCTCAATGAGTTGCAGGAAGACACAATTCCGGACAAGAAGGTGAGAACTACGTTTAGAGGGGATGTTGAATACCTCAGGATTGGACTCAAAAGTTCAAAACCAAGCAGTGCAAGATAGAAATTGGGCAAGCGAGGAATCTATATCCTCACTTGGTTGATGCTTAAAAACCAACTTTTTGTGGTCCAAAAGCTTTTTCAGTGGGAAGGCGTGATCCAAATTGGATCCTAGAACACTCTCTAAGTTTTCATGAACTCTTGAAATTATACCAAAGATTAAAAGTTCTATAAAGATCAAGCTATTGGAAGGAATCCTTAGACAGTTGAAATGGCGATCAGCACAGATCAACGAGGGCTGTCGATCTAGCGCGCAGAGCGAAAAACCATGGTAACGCGTGCTGACACCAACCAGCAAATGCAAGGATAATTTTAAGCAACGAAGGTAGTTTTTGATATGCAATAGCGACAAACCCCTCAAAGAAGGAAGGGCCGCAAGCTTCCAGACCCGAAATATTATAAAATGTAACGAATATTGTTCTGATTCTGTCAGAAGCGGGATTCCACAAAATCGACAGGATATTGGAAGGGCTTCAAGCGGTAAGAAGTTTCAATCGAGTCTCGTCTGATGCCATACAGCGATTGCCACGCGTCCTGTGGAAGAGAGAAAACCGCTCACATCAGACAGGTAAACAACGTGTTATTTATCCGCCCGATATGATCAATGATTGTAGGATTTGGGGCCTCCAAATCAATGGCAGAGACACGATTCGATGGATGACTAGATCTGATGAGGTCATAAAGCAGAATTGTGTAAGATTTGAAGTCCCATATGGATGATGCATTGGCGGAGATTTGTGTTTCGCGTGCATTCTTGGAGTAAACGAAAAAACGATCGTTGAAACATTTCCAATGAACCTGACACACTCATCCGTTACAGAATATGTGGCCACCTCCCTGTGAAGCGTTATGCAGTGACTGTAAACATCGAAAGAAGGGATTCAGACGGATAGAGGCAGGTAACCAGAGAGTCGAGAAGCATAAACGAAAAGTCAGGAAGAAGATGGCTTTAAAGCCATAGACTGATAGAGAGTAAAGCAAGTGAAGCAGTAAACAGTAGGCAATAAGCCGAAAGCAGAGAGAAGAAGCCGAGCTGACCTGTGGAAGCAAAGGCAGCATTGAGCCAGAGTGGGACAGAGACAGATAGAGTCAGAGAGTCTATGTATTCCAGAGAAGACTTGAGAGGTTCAAGCAAACTCAGATTGAGCCCATACTACTGTAATCAACATAGGGCAAGAGTCAGTAAGAAGAGTTTGTGTACTCCAGAGACTTGGGGGATCCAAGTAGAGTCTTAATGATCCATACCTGTTGAGTGAGACTCAAATTGAGCTCATTGTTGTAAAAGCTCTTCTTTGAAAACATAATAGAGAGGCCACCACTGAAGGCTGGAGTAGGAGACGTAGCCCAAGAGTATTGGGTGAACTCCTTATTAAACTTGTTGTGTTATATGTGTTAATTGCCTGTGTATTTCACAATCTTATCGATCCGTTGCATAAAATAACATAGGCACATCCATGCACATGAGTCTATAATACCTTATTATTTGTCTCAGATCAATTTCAGATCACTTGCACTAGGATCATGATCAAGACTATCACCACCGAGGAGCTATACCCTTGCTTGTTGTAACATGCGAAATAGCAAAGGCGTCCGAAAAACACATAGATCCTTTATTATCTGAAATATTGATCTACTGTCTTCATCCAAGAATCATGTAGCTTTGTGCCATCCGAAGTTGCATTTCTCACTGTGATCACCACTGAAGTTGCAGAGACCTCTGAGATCCTGTACCCATCCAAAATCACAAAGGAATCTGATTTTTGTACCTCACTTTTGCGGATAACCTAGCTGGGTATATATAGTGCTTTTCCCTCCATATTTAGCCGACCTGAGCTAGTGAAGAGTTGTGTTTTTAATGCAAGCCGATATGACATCCTTTTAATTCATTTGCGAGCCAACATGATAGTGTTTTACATTTTTTAGCTTGTTGCCTTCTTCAAGAGAATTGTGCTTATCTTGGAGGGATAATCTAGACACTAGGTAGACTTATATACATTAAATATATGCTCATGAAGAGCTCTCTGACTCTTTGAATTTTCTAGACTTATGGAATGAGCAAAAAACTCATTCTTATAATTCACAAAAATAATATTTCTTTTTCTTGACAAGTACAAAGATCAAAATTACATTTGTAAATATTAAACCTAGTTACGCTTTTCTTCAACACATGCCAACCAACATGTCATACATCTTTGCTTTGACTTCACCTTTCTTGTATTTTGTCTTAGCGGCAACCGATGCATTTGAAGGAGGTTCAGTGATCTTTCCCTGCACATAATCCATGACATCCTGCTCTTCCAAAATCAAATCAAGGGAGATCTTCCATGTATGATAATCAGATTTATCATTGAGCTTGTCATCAAACTTGAAGTAAGATGCGGAGGCCATTGACTATTCTCTTTGTTAGCAAATCTTAGTGATTTCTCTTTTCACTCTTTCTTGGGCTTTGTCTTCACCTTAACTCTGATACCATGTTAATTTTAAATAACAATGCTATGTCCTATGCTTAAAAGCAATTTACTTCAATTTTTCTTATTAGCCCAATATCAATTTCCTGATTAGCAATCACATTAACATGACGGTAAATGCAGATAGAACATAAATAAAAATAGTAGAAGACAAGCCAAGACAAGAGGACACAAGATGTGGCGCATGCCAGGGACAAACCCCAATGTGGGGAAACCCTTTAATTAATTCTTCTTATTATTCTTCAAAAGTTCAACACAGAGAGAGTACAATATACAAATTTATTTTCCTAATCAAAGTCAAATCTGTCCAGTCAAACAACAGTCATAGGAAGCCCTAACCAAAAAGTCAATGTTACTCAACATGGTAGAGTTTCTCGTCCAAATCAGCTCAGTCAAAACCAATCAACTTGGCCTCCAACACCAGTCCAAATTAGCCCAAAACAATCTCAAAAATATCAATCAAACTTGGTCAATGCATAGTCAAACCTGCAGTCACTCTTCCCTGCCATCAATGCTGGTCAAACAGCTCTGAAGGCCTCGATTTTTGTGCCCAAAAATGTGGCCTGCACAAACATAATATTCCCTAAGAAAAACACAATCAAACTCGGTCAATGATGGTCAAACCCTCCTACAATTTGGTCAACACCCAAAATAGAAAATTGTAGTTTGTCCTTTGCACGTGTGGAGAGAGAGGTTGCCCATAAATGTGTACGACCCAATCAGATGAGAGAGAGGTGTGTGAGATGAGTGTCCAAATGAGGTAGATGCTCCTTCTATTTCTATGCAATGTTGAGGATGAATAGACGTGTCTTTTGGGCTTCTGATCCTACATCATATTGTTGGCCGACCTTTTCAATTTGTCGATAATATAAATAAATTCACAATTCCATTTGTACATGTCAGAATGAGATGATATTCAGATCAATCCTACACCTCTCGGAAAGAGGAGTCCTATAAAAATATCCGTTGCATCATATGAGTTGTCCAAGGTGGAGTTTGGCCCTAGTTACCAAATTTCACAAAAATCCACCCAACAGTGTCTAAGAAATCCCAGGCAAGGAGAAAATCAACCAAGCAAATGCAATTCAATTTAGACAAGATAATTTGCTATGCGGAGAAGAGATAAATTCACCAAAACTAAAAAAACGAAATTAGCAATTCATACTTAATTGCAAGAAATAAATTTTAACATCCATTGATCTCATATTTTGTCGATGTTAGACATTCCACAGTTGTCAGCATTCACTTAGATGCATGAATAAGATAATTTTTGGATGAAAACTCAAACCATTTATAAAATTACATGTTGTAATTTAAATGCAGGGTACAGTCTCATACACATGATTAACCCATGAAATAACAAGTCAACAACTTATTAAAAGATAGAGTAACAAACAGATGAGAGATTGTCACAATCAATCACCATGAACTCAAAAATTTACCCTAGAAATGCAAATGGGAAAACTAGATTTGAATGGGGCTTAATCTATTTATCTCGAAAATCTCTTATAGAATGTTCTCTTGGTTTTCTATGCCTCTCCCTCCTTGGCCAAAAGACCCTTTGAGAATGAGAGAGAAAGTGGAAATGGGGAGAGTTAGGATAATGGAAAGGCCAACAAAGTGACCTTTTGTTTCTCATTCCTCACTATTTTCTATCCTTTATTTTTTTATTTATGTTTAAATCTTAATTTTTCTCGTTTGATTTTTTTTCTTCAAGAACTCGTTGGGGAAATTTTGGAATTCCTCTAGCCCAAAGTAATCACAATCCCATCCAACAAAATGGAAGAATTATAAATCTCAAGGATAATAGATAGGAATATTGCAAATAAAGCCATTACAAAACCCATAAGAGTAGTTCCCCGTCCAAAAGCTACTTTACCATATTACGAATTAAGCATTTTTAAGGAACTTCCTACATTGGTTGATCTTGGCATGGTTTTGAAAGTATCATCAATGGTCTCCATAGCCATATGAAACTATTGTATTGGTTGAGATATGCTAATTTTGTTAACGTATTCAAAAAACATTGAAGTTGACATTAATTTTAAATTTACCAAAATTTACATGATCTTATCTAATGTTTACCTTTGAAAAAATTTAATTAATTAATTTATTTTTATTTTTATTTTTAAATCTAATTTTTCTACATTCTAATTGGTTGGAGTCTTATTCTATAATGATAATATGTACTTTAACATATTAATGGGAGTGTA
Organism: Pinus taeda; assembly: GCA_000404065.3. Taxonomy (NCBI): domain Eukaryota; kingdom Viridiplantae; phylum Streptophyta; class Pinopsida; order Pinales; family Pinaceae; genus Pinus; species Pinus taeda. The sequence goes on along the minus strand of APFE031184386.1, from coordinate 59,060 downwards.
CAACCAACAACTTAATTAACTTTAAATATGCATAAACTTAATGCCTAAAAGTGACATCCAATGGCGGTGCTGAGCCAATGGTTTCAATGTACGAAGAAATTCAGGAAAATAAAATAAAATTTTAAACTCTTTCTAATGTTCTTTTTAGTTAAATAGGCTTGTACCAAAATATTTGTTGGCCGCCACCACCAAAACTACGGGCCCCAAGGCAAAGCAATACGTCAACCTAAACTACCCGCCCCAAGGCAAAGCAATACGTTATGGTAGTCGCTTCCGCCATTGTCGAAAAGTGGAGTACTTCTAACAACCGTAATTTGTAAGAAGTTGTGACCATCGATCCATGCTCCACGTGTACCACGCTTTCGTGTCTAATTTCAAGTGTTTTTATTAAATGTATGAGCAACAATTTCAATTGAAGGGTTATTTATGCTCATTCCTATGGCTCGGTTTAAAAATGTGCCAAGTAATAATTTCGGGAACTGGGCACTATGTTGCACCATTGGACGTGTTAACATTTATAGGAATTCCTTGTTGTGCAATAACCGCTAGTTTCCAATTTTGTTCAAATTCAGATTAATCCGTGGCGGTGTTCTTGACCTTTGCAGTAATAAATAAAAAAATTAAGAGGATTAAATGGCAACAGAAAACAAGGTCTAAATTAGGGAAAGTGGTAAAAAGAGCGCTAGTATTTTCATTTAAAAGTAAAAAATAAATTAACTTATATTACTATTATTATATATTATATCATATTATTATTATATGATTATTATTATTCCCTTCCGCAACATGGTAATAACTATTCAAAAATATTGATTTTGATATTATATTAATTTTAAATTTACCAAATTTAAAATGAAAAAAATTTTTTATTTTATTTTTTTAATCTAATTTTTTCTACATTCTAATTGTTTAGAGTATTATGCGTAAGATAATATTGTAATGACCATTATTAATGCAGTAAAACACAACTAATAACTTTAAATATGCATTAAACTTCAGCATCTATATATTAATATTATATATATACAACATAACCTTAAATTGAAATGTTTGAGTGAACTACCAACTTAATTAACTTTAAATATGCATAAACTTCATGCATAATACATATATATATATACCACCCCATAACCGAAATTGGTAAATGTTTGAGTGAACTAAGTATTTGTAAAAAGATTTGACAGGGCATTTTCCATTTATTGAAATTACTCGTTTTCCATTTATTGAGATTACTTGTAAGATTGTACAACATATTTAATATATCCTTGACTTTTGTTATTGGCCAACTTGGCCTTCTCTGCACAGATCTCAATGTAAAAGTAAAATAGTATAATGTTATTGTTTATTATAATAGCATATGTATGATTGAATGCCAGCCTCATCATATTTGTTATAGGCAATTATGTCAAATTAAATTAAATGATTGATGGGAGGTCATTTCCTACTGTTGCAAGGTGTTACAAGTCTGTAAATAAACAATTAATTACATTACAAATAAATCTAAATAAAATAATTAGTAAAAAATATAAAATTAATTAGTTAAAATTACAATTTAGCTTATTGAAAAATATTTCATAATTAACTTAATGTTGTTATAAACTTAAAATTTTTAGTTAAAAAAATAATTTCCAAAATACTTAACATAAATTTGGGGAGACACTTAAGGCCATTACACCACCTTACTTTTACTTTTAGTTGAAACTTAATTAACTTTTAATTAATTACTTTTACTTTTAGTTGTGACCATCGATCAGGGTTCCCATTTAAGATTATGAAAAGTCAAACTTAAGTAATAAGAATAGTTCCTTCTAGGCCAAGGTAGTGAGCAAAGCAAAACCCTAAGATAGAAAGACATCCTTGATGGGGCATAAAGTGAAACTAAGTCCTTAACCCTAGTATTACCTAAACTAGCTTTACTAAGCATTGACACTAAGGAAACATTGCCTATAAGCTAGTATATCGTATGATAAGGACGAGATTTGATCCTATAAAAGGGAAACATTGCCCATAAGCTAGTATATCGTATGATAAGGACGAGATTTGATCCCATAAAAAGTTATTTACTTGAATATGTCAAGATTTGATTCTATAAAAGGTTATTTACTTAAATATGTCTCGTGTACCCCTTTAATGTGGTTAAAACCTCCCACTTATCTGAAAATGTATTGCTTCAGTTGTATTGAGATATCTCCATTGATATAAATATACTCGTGATTCTCGCATGATATGCAACGATAAGTTGGACATATAATTGTAAATAAATACCAGAGTACAAGATTGTCCCCACTATTGTGGCGTCTCTTGTGTTTATGCCTTTATTTCCATCCTCATAAAGTAGTTGTACTTTATTCATATCATGAAGTTGCTTGCGAGTTGTGTGAATGACAATTGTGTTGAAGTCTTTCACTTTCCTTCTATTGTAATTCTAACACCACCAACACTACAAAGGGAACACAAATTCGTCTTTCTTATTTGAATTTTTGATACCTTAAACTTTGGAATTTGGACCGTGTGTTCACAATGTATTGAAATTCTTCACATGCATATCAACACTCTTTGTTACTGCTGTCATTCGATGCAAGAAAAATGAATATTTACAATGGGTGTAAGTAATTATGTTTCAATTATTTTTTCCCATCAACTGAATTACTGAGTATTTGAGTTTATTGTTTAATTTGAATTTTGTTCTTTTCGTTGATTGCACATACCATAATATAATGTAAATTGAATTAATTCTAGAATGTGTATTCGAGTTTATTGTTTGATTTGAATTTTGTTATTTTCCTTAATTGCAAATGCCATAAGATAATGTAAATTGAATTAATTCTAGAATCATTCTAGTTTCCGCTGTATCACCGATTTTTACGCTATTATTTCTACAAGTAGAAATGGTTTCAAGTGTTTAGAATGCATTTTTTCTTTCTCCTATCTAACTAGATTGCTAAGTATTTTGATTGTTGTTCACTCTGAACTTCCCCTTGACCACGCTTAATGTCTCTATTCAGAGTCAGAGAAATGAGAAGACCTCATCACCCCTCCCCAAGTGACTTATTAGAGGCTATTTAGTGTATAAGTTAACAAAGAGGTAAATTCATTCAATTCCCGGTAACTGGAATATGAACATTGTAAAGCTTTGGTGAAGAATAACTGGGCATGACGGCACGCATTGAAATTCCTCGTCACAACTCAACTCCGACTCATCGCAACTGTAACGCTCTACCCCCTAACTTAGAAGAAAAGTTACCAACTCAACTCGAAGACCAAGGGATGTTGAAGAGTAGAAGCTAAGTCTGTATCCTAAAAACACATTTTTTTATTAATAACGTGTTTCAAAGTACATATATGATATCATATCATAATGACATGGACTCTCGATGGTTGAGAAGTTTGTTGGCTGTTTGCTTAAAATCAGGTTAGAAAATCAAGCAAAAGGAGATCTTTTATTTTGTTTTCCTCTACTATAGCCAGATGACGAGTTTGACTTCTGACGCCAACTTACCAAGTCCATCTAACTCATGTTTGATTTGGAGCTCATATAGATGCAAGTCAAGATCACAAACATGATTTTAGTTGAGTCAAACTTAGAGTTGACTAGGGAAGCATCCTTGGGTATCTCAGCAAGGTTTTCCCTGGGATAAAAAGGTATCATCGCAATCTTCTTATTGCTTACATGCAACGAACAAATTTCAAGTTAATTAAATCATGGTTATTACAGGCTAGAGAGCTTCCAGGACTATTGCAAATACCCAAAGTTAAACCAAAAAAAAACCTACCCTGGTCTGATAATATGTGACACCTCTAATCTGGTCAAATCTAATTTATTTTCATTCACTAAATTACAGGAATATTTACCAATAGTGCATGGTACTTTCTAAAAGTGCCAGTGAATTGTCCTAACCACGTAGATTTGAAACAAGTATTAATGAATAGATTTTGAAGAATTAATGCCCTACGACACAAAAATAGGTAATAATGCCTTGAAATTTCTTGCATCATGAGTAAAAAAATCAGCAATGCTCCAAAATTTGGCATAATCGTAAAATGTGGACAAAACAGCATAGCCACACTAAGCAAACGATAAGGAACAAGATAAATTTGCATTATATGAGTGATATCTTAAAAAAATATGGAAAGGCAAAACCAACTCGCCTCCCAAACTATTTATGCCAATAGAGATGCAAAATTTTATTCATACATCAAGTTGGAACATATGATTCCAGCATTAACTGTGCCTTGGAGGGCGAAGTGACATCCACAATTAAATATGTGAACTTCCAGTTCTCATCCGTTTTATCTTTGAACATTTCGCTGTAGACTTTACCAGCTCCATGTGGACCACGAATGTAAAAGTTCACCTGAAAGAAAAAACCTAGTCAACTTGAAAAGTTCAACACAAAGTTCACCAGTCAATGTCACTAGTACTCACTTTAAACCGAACATAATAATAGATCAAGTTACATTACAACGAAATTGTTTAAGAGTAAAATGTTCATCTTTGTTTAAATACTTAACCTAAATTATAGGTATAAAAGTGTTCCTGACTATTAATAATTGATCCTGGCAGAAGCTATAATATTTGCATATTAATAATATAATAATAATAATCTAATTTTAAGGTCATGACCAAGTCAGACACCAAATTGGTGTATGAGAATCTCTTGTTTATGGGACAAGGGACCCACCTTTGGGCAAAAATTTAACTGCTAAAGTTTATGGTAATGTACATACTCTTCCCAAATCTAGATTTGAACCTGTGACCTGAAAAAAGGCCCAAGCTCTTAACCATTAGGCCCACTCAAGCTACCCCACAAAAAAAATTGAATTTCCATAAAATCATTTGGTAAAACCAAGACCATGATGTAAAATGACAACTCCATGTTCAAAGCAGTGTTTTAAAAACCGCTCACAAAAACCGGTTACCGGTCTGACCGGCCGGTTAGCAAGGCCACCGGTCAGAACCGGCCTAAAAACCCGGTTTAACCTGCCCTTTCGCCAGTTTTTTGCCCTAACCGGTGAAAACCGGCCGGTTTTGTCCTAAACCGGCCGGTTTTAGGCACGCCCACCATAAAGTTAAAAAAGCATATTTTTCACTATGTTTCAGGGGTTTGGGGGGCAAACTAAGGGTGTTTCAACCCTAATAATGTTGGCAATTAATGGTAATGTTAAATTCTTAAAGTTTTTCATCCTTTTACTTAAATTTTTAACATTACCATGAAATGACTCAGGATGTTTGAGAGTGGTTTCGACCTCATTGGATTTCATATGGAGAAACTAGAATTTTAGATTTCACTCAAAATTCAGCAGACTTAATGGTTTTCAGGATTTCATGGTTTGGGGAACAATAAATGCAATCGAAGCTCCAAATGATAAGCAAAACCCCTGATCTAGATCCCATTGTGTTGGACGATATTGATCCAACATCAGAATGGGTGGAGGAGACTCAAGAATCTGTGTTTGAGGCTGATTTTGATATCGACATGGCTTTAGCGGGGGATGATGCAGATTATGTGGTGCCATCAAAACTAGGATCAGTAGCGGCATCAAGGAAAGGCAAAGAACCAATGGAAGGCACTAGTCATGCAGGTTGACAAACTTGTGCTTCCATTAGGTCCACTTCTATTGTCATTGGTGGCATTGATTTTGAGGTTGCAGATCAGGCTGAGGCATCCTCAGACTTTGAACCAGATGATGTCTATGTAGCTCTTGATGATGATCCTATGTCTAGTAGTGGTGATGAACTTGATGATTGATCATGTGTACACTGTAGACTTGTAGTAGGCCAATGGCGTCATAGCTTGCAGCATTGTTTTTGGACTTTATAGGCCATTCAGAGCCTCATTTCTTATGTATTTTGCTATTTTAT
>APFE031184386.1:34864-53177 GCA_000404065.3 Pinus taeda | reverse complement strand
CTTAAAAATAGTTTTATTTCATTAAAAATTAATTATTTAATGTATTTTTTTAAAACCGGTTCGTTTAGACCAAACCAGTCCCGGTTAGACCGGTTCCGATCGGTAAACCGGTTCATTAGGTGGACCGGTCCGATCACCGGTTCCGGTTTTAAAAACATTGGTTCAAAGGAGAAAGGATGAAGATTCAACTGTCAAAAAACAGTTTATTTAGGTAGTAGAGAATTTTTTTACTAGCAACAAGCACAAATATAATCTTTCCTGAGCACCAATATCTAACATTGAGACCAGTCAAACTGTTCTTTCTGCTATTGTAGTTGTCAAAACTTTAAAAAGTGGTGCTACAAACCAAACTGATTCAAAACAAATAGGACAATGATGAGAAATGCTTGAGTATAAAATATAATTTAATATTAATGAAGGTGATGATGGAATTCTTTGATATACATAGATATACATAAAGATGAATATAAATATTGAATGAAGGGTTAGTGACGTATGAAAGGAAAGTGACATTGACAAGAGGTTCCTATTGATTAACTAGGTCTAATTATGTAATTATATTCATTACATCCCACCCCTCCTCTGGTATATGAAGACCTTTACTCATCCTGAAGATTGCCAACTTAATTCCTCGAGCAACTAAAAAGATGTACATACCATAGTAGTAAAAACTGGCCAGTTTGAACCAGTAACTGGTCAAACCAATTTGTCAGCCACCCCCAGTCATTGAACCATTTGAAAAATCAGGTTTTGGGTACTAAGGATGTCCAGTTTGGCAGTTTCATAGCATCATTAAGGTAAGGATGGCAGAAAACTTCAGATATTTTACATGGTAAGGATATCCAGATTCATAGCATCATTAGAAATTAGTATGAACAGTATCTGTATAATTAAGTTCGTGGTTTAGATTCTCAGAAGAAACAGAAGGACAGAGTTGATTTTGTTACATAGTTGACTGTACCAGTGGAAATTGAATGTATAGGACAGATTTCAGTTTTAGGCTTGTATGTAGTGATTAATCCTCATGAAGATAATGCTGGAAAATGATGATTTTGAAGAAGCCATTGCTATTTAATTTTATCCCCTCCATTTTGTGTTGCATAGAGCAAATTAGTCTCTCTGATTTAGATATTCAAGGATACAAAATCTGTGCTAGAAAAGAATGGCTGCTCAATGAACTGATTAGGGAAGCACTCCGAGTGATTTCAAAATATATCTCCAGCTCTGCTTGACAACATGGTCAATCTGAATTTGATAAAGAAACTAGCAGTACCATTTGCACTTAGTGTCATTTTGATATATGCACCCTTATATGGTATATAGATGAGTAAACTTGCCTATTTTGTCTCCAATCGTTTGGAATCATGGTTTGAAATCTTAAAAATATTATTTTTCATTATAAATATATTATTTTATGTTTTTTCAATTCTGGTTCATTGAATCTGGTTTGATCCGGATCCGATTCAAAGCCCAGTTCTGGTTTCTAAAACTAGGGTACATACAACATAGGTCTGAGTAGTAGTTGGTAAAAGATGAAGTAGCAAAAATAATGCAACACAAAACTTGGTTCTGGAATTCAGTGGGTACCATAGAAGATCCAATGAACACTATCTCCATTTTCTGAAAATTGTCATGGACATGAGATGTAGTGACAGGGGGTTCATCCCTGTTTGTTGATTTATATTCTAATGTAATCATTTGAATTTTGATTTTATATAATTGCCACAGTCTGCACAAAAGATTTATTTGATTCTTTGGGTATCGTCATCAATATTGTAATGTCTCTAGGGAAATTTTGCTCTTAGGGTTATAAAATCACGAGAGGAGTTATACCGATTTTCACAACATTCCTTTCAATCTCAAACAGATATAGAGTACACAATGATATAGTCAAACAGTAGATTCACAATAGCTCACATCAGTTTTAAATTAACAGGGACTATTACACCAGTAGACCTGGCTGTATAGCATCCATAACAGTGGCCGTCCCTCCAGTATCAACACTAACAGTTTATATATGATTGCTACAACAGGTAATACCCTAACCACTAAATCTGACCCATTAACTAAGTTACATGGTTGGTTGTAAACTGAGAAAGCAGCTTAACAGTGACCTCTCTTAGTTCTGCTACTCCAGGGATTCTCTAGCTGAGCTGGCCGACCCGCTGTAGCTTCCCACAGTGTATATGGTGGCTCTAAAACCTCGACACTGATTCCAACTGGAGCCTATGATCCTTGCTAATCCGCCCTCTGCTGCCACATTAGTAGTCCGGTACAAGCTCTGAAGGTATGATGCAGCCTCCTAATCGCCTCAGAGGCTATAGTCTGTTGTGGGAACCCTTGTTGCCACAGGGTGTCTCTCGCTGTCAATTCCACCTTAAACTCTTGCGTGGTGGTAGACTCCTGTCTGGTTGTAGGTCACTGCTACAAAGCTAAATGCTGTACAGGAAACTGCTGACTTGGAGTCCGAGTTTTGATCTGCTAGAGTGGTGAAGGGCTCTTGCTTTGCCTCATGATTTTGTCACAGGATAAGCCCTAGTGAACCGCACAAGTATCCTTCCTAGAACCTTTGATTTGCCATAGGCATGCCGCAGGATTAATCCACAGAAACCTTCACGTTGTCACAGAAGACAGTGCGTTTTTTCAAGCCAATATCCCACAGAAATCTCCTTGCTCGCCAAAAAGACCAGATAAAAGTGCTTCAGAATGCCAAACAAGGGAGATAAAGAGAGGGGATTGGCTAGGGTGGGATCATCACCACTAAAACCAATCAAAAGAAAGAAGGGGTCTTAAAACCCTCAGAACTTCAGCCCACAAAACAGAAATTTCTAATCAATCCATGAATGAGAAAATGACTTCTCTCTTATTTATAGATTCCTTTTGGGATCTCTGCTCCTTATTTTAATGTGAGGGCTTACAAATTTCCCTCCACTTAGCCCCAATTTTGACTTCTTTCACAAGTTTTGCCCCAATTACACCAATTTACCTAATATTGCCCCAAAAGCATTGGATAATGGGTTTCCCTTTTATCCAAAGCATTGGATAATGGGTTTCCCTTTTATCCATTAACCATAGCCTAAGGGGTTGGATAGGCTACTTTCCTCCTTTAGGCAATTAATTCATAGAGAACATTACAAAACTGATTTTGAAAAAGGGATCAAAACTTCATTGATGGATCATGGATGTATTGCTTATCAACTTATCTTTTGAGGTATAGGTTTGTACTACAATTTCATTTACAACTTTATTGAATTCAATGATTTATCTATTTGGCATATGGTATGAAATGTCATTTTTTATTCTGTCAAGGGACGCTTGGATGTCCTCTAGTGATGCAAGTGTATCTTTCAGATCTTTGTTCTTCTATCTTTGTAATGTTCTTTGATATCTAAGAATCTATTGAGAAAGAATAAAAATTGACCATTGTACTGACAAATTTCTAGTTTTTTCATCAAACTGCATAAACCGATCAATCACATGCAGGACTGTCAAGGCTATTTTAATTTGTTTTCTGTCATTTCTTTGTGGCTATATCTCAAAAATATGTTTTTAATTCTTTGACCCAAATTATGCTTCATCTAGACTCTATTGTATAAGCCATCAGACTCATTGATATCATAATTATTAAATTGCTTCCCTGCTTTATGAATGGACTGGGGCTTGGCACTTTTACATTAAGATGTACCTTTTATTTATTTTAATTATATTCCCTTTTCTTTTTTAACATAATTATAATAATAGGATACTTTATCTGCTAACTTATAGCCTTGAGATAATATATCCTAAACCTTATTTAATCAATCTTATTCACTCGTGTTTTGTTCCACCTAACCAATTTAAGTAACCCTTGTTATGTTTCTCATTGGTTCAATAATGGAGCCTTCAGATCTTCTTCTTGATGTTTATTTTATTTTTGGTTGAGCAGGTTTCCACCCTGATTTCAGAATCATTCAAGCTTAACGGCGGCAGCTGCCATATCTGTTCTCACTGTTGTGGAAGCAGACAACAGAGAGATCGTAAAGAACTGATGGTTTTTACAGTTTTTAAACCCTCAGATACACAAGCCACAATGAATATACAAAGCACACTGGATTAGTTAAATTTCCAATGGTAGGACCGATATCATGTAAAGATTTTGCAGTCCACAATATTTTTGTATAGACAATAGTATCTCTCGTCCAATACCTCAAATACAAAATTTGAACAGGTACATTTTGTGATATCAATTTGGACCACTGCTATGGATAAGAATACAGCCGTTCAAATTCTTTCTCAGATGGTCGATATGTTTACTTCTTGTAAAATTATATGGATGTCAAAATTTATGATACTCACTAATTCTGATGCCACTAACTTTAGTACACTGCTATAGAATCTAAGCACAGTGATTCTTCTGATAAGACTCACTGATTCATGCTTCAGATTGTTTTGTTTTTGGTTATTCAAATTAAATGTCAGAAAAAAAAAATTAGACACAGGCGAAAGGGGTCTTTCACCACTAACAGACAATTTTGGCCACGGGCCAAGGGCCTCAAATTTTCCCAGGTAACTGTTGCCCCAGAGAGGCTCCAATAGCACTGCTACAAACCAAACTGGTTCATTTAATCAAATATCCAGAATTGATTGGACAATGATGAAAAACTATAAAGCTAATAAAAATGAATGTGATAATTGATGTCTTTTATACAGATAAAGATGGCTATAAATATTGAACGCAGCAGGGTCAGGTCACGTATACGGTATGAAGGGATGAGACTGTTGGGAGGAGGTGCCTATTGATTAACAAGTTTTACTTGAGTAATTATACTCAATACAAGTGGTTGTAAGCCTGAACAGAATAACAATCTTATTGAATTCAGTTTTGGGTAGTAGGGCTGGCATTGAATGGTTCAGTGAATGACGACTTATGACACACGTCCTATATGATTATATACAAGAGAAATTGTGACCTCTATTACAGAAATTAACAAGTGTATTCCAAAATACAAGCCTATGAATACACTACTGAAGTAGTATACAACATAAAAAGTGGTTCAATAGCAAAAAATTGTCACCATACTATCTTCCTGTGAGTCATGAATTTCACTTTCTTTCCATATTGAGAATTTACCTCTACACGTTCAACTCCATCTTCATCAGTCCATGTTCTATTTGGAATCCGTTGGCGAGCAGCCCGATTCCTACTCTCTTGGCCATAACCAGTGATGGGAGATCCTATTCGCACTTTAACCTGAAATACAAGGATTCAGAAAATACGAAATTCCTATAGCCAAGTCTAGACTGTACATTCAAACCCAAAGTAAAACTGCATGGGAAAAAGATATATTTCAACTAACCTGGCTATCCTGCTGCACTCTTTCCAAAGCCTTTCCAAATATTTTGTACCTGCCCCAAATATCAAGTGAACACAAACAATGAACACCCAAGCAATATATCCAAATGTTACAATGTTCACGTTTACAGGCATTACAAGTTTGAGTCAAATATCACAAAAAGAATTGGACAGCAAATAAAAGAATATATGGTTCATAATCAGACGTTCATGTGGAATTATCAGTAAAAAACAATCTCTATTTTGAATGTGTGAAACTCTGAAATTTAAATATATATATATATATATATATAGTATATCAAAGAGGAACAAATTTAGGCTATGAAGTTAACTGACCCTACTCAACATCATCTGTCGTTCAGCATACAACCCTACAAAGCTGAAGATTAGACCATATTCTTTCAGAAGTTCGCACCAAGTTGCACATCATTTATTCGAGTGAATGCACAGAAGTGGCCTAGGTCAAACTTGGGTGACTAAGCAAAAAGATTCAAACATGGGATCAATTGCAATTCAAAGTTTGAATCACCACCATAAATAAGAATAAATAAGAATAAGAATCCAAAAATATTTATGAAATATTTCTCTTGAGATTATCAGCCAAACAAGATCGAAATTGTTGCTTCCTTTAATTGTATGCTATCATTACTAATATAGATAAATGTAAAGACAAATCCTCAAAGTGCAGGGCAAGTGTGTTGGAAAATGTAACTAGTTTCGGTCTTCATAATGACCTTTGTACTTATGACATTGTATATTTTTGAAAAAAGAAGAAAAAGAATTATTATTTTCAAGCATGGCTTTCATGCTTAAGTTGATTTCTCACTAGGTCAAGCATGTTCATGATTCTAGGGTTTGTTGAGTCAAAAGAGTATTTGTAATAAGTTTTGAATTCAACTCCCATTTGGATTTTGACAAGAGAAAAGAGAATTTATTTTAAGTAAAAATGTCAAATTTGTCCCTACAAGCCCAAGTTGGCCCTTCCAGCAAAAGTTGGCCTAGGAGAAGCCTATTCAACCCCTAGAAAAGGGTATATGTAGAAGAGAGCTTGAATCATTTGATGACATCCAAGTAAATTCGATCTCTTGTGCAAGGAGCTAAAAAAATCAGTGAGAAAAAGTCAAGTCAAAAGGAGAAGAAAAGAACTCAAAAGAGAGAGAATCTGACCTAGAAAATCTCACACATGCAAAAAATTCAAAGTTGCAAGGAGGTCGTGTTGAGAAATCTAAAGGGGAAAGATTAAAGTTATTTCTCTTACTTGATAAGTGCTTGTGATGTCTTTTTACTTATTAGCTTTATTACTTATTATTATGTGTGTATCATCAAACATCGAGCAAAAACAAGAAGAACAAGAACACAAAATATAAGCTACAAGCCAGGGCCAAAACCTCTCCACTTGAGAGGAAAACCCGCAAATCTCCTCTTCCTTATAGATTCTTCAATTGATGAATTCCAAGACCTTAAGACTGAGACCAATACCCTCGAAAACCAAGTCCAACCTCTTTGACCCTTTACTGCAGAATTTCTGGCATCCACTGCAAATCTGAAATTACGCCCCCCCTGCAATTGTTGCTACCACTTGTGTTGAAGAAAAGTTATTAAAGATGCCGATGAACTACGTGAATGTTGGGAAGTGAATTATAATGTTATATTAAAAAAAAATCCCCCCCTTTCCAAAATTTAAATTAGCTCACTTAAAAAAAAAAAATATCTTTATGTGATCCACTTTTATAAATAAGTGAAAGTCACTTTCACAATGGTAGTTTATGAACTATCGACTAAATTGCAACTTAATTAAAAGATAAAGAGACTTTAGAATTATAAGTGACTCAATTTCTATAATGGGTGAGAACACTTTTACATGAAGTAACTTTAAAACATAAGTTACATTTGCTTTTTGAAAAAGTAACGCAACAAAAAGAAAGATTTGAACCCAAGATCTCTATTGTCATAAAGTAACTTTGGACCAAGTGAGTTAGTTTAAAAGGTTAGTAATTTTTGGAAATAAAGAAATTTTTTTTTTTCACTGAAGCTTTGGAATGCATGCTTACTTGAAAACCTCATTTTCTTGCCTACAAAACAAAAAAAATTACACAACCCAAAACGAACTAGAAAAAGTAATCCAATTCTTACAGCGTAAAGTTAGATTTAACCGAAAATTAAATATTTTTCTCAATGTTTCTGATTTTCTGAAATCACACTAAGGCGCGGTGGAAAAGAGCATACGCATGAGAAAACCCATTTCTTCCTATTTCTGGTTTGTCTAGATCGTACAAAGTTGTGGGTAAAGAGAATACGCAGAAATGAAAGGTATATATCCAGTAAATAAGAAAAATTATAGAGGACTATAAAACGAAATAAACAGAGAGAAAAATAACTATAACTGCAAATAAAGATTGTATACCTCTAGATCTTAAAAATGACTAGCTAGGGCTATCAGAAACCTTTTCGCGTGAAACGAAAGGGGTTCCTCACTGGAACAGATGCTTCTAACACTATAGAGCAGTCATCTCGGCCCGAAAGCGATCAGAAGTAGTAGATCTAGGAAAAAGCATTCGGATGCAGTTGTACCAACTTCGGATTTGGATCAGCAACGGATGCGGCTCTCAAATAGCTCTGATACCATGTAGGAATTTATAGGGTAAGTTCCTCAGATAGAAGACCAAAGCACACCACTCACAAACATATCACAGATCAATACACCAATATTCTTGACGTGTTTAAAACCCTCAAAGAGGGAAACAATGCACGACTTAAGCCAACGCGACCACTTTAGGGAATTTATAAATGTACAAGAAAGAAAATTTACATAATCTTCTCTCATAAATGGTCACTAAGCAAATGGCATTCCATGCTCTTTAAATAGAGATCATGGACCAATAGGGTGTGAAGCCATGAATCAAGTTTCGGTAATACCGATGAGAAAATGAATTGTTGGATCACTTCATGCCTAGAACATATCGTGACCGTCGGATTGTAAGTTACAAAAAGTGCATACTAAAGAAAAACACTTTACCTAACTATACACTAGACCAAGTTGTACTTAGTTATTTCCTATTTGTCGGAATATCCTAACAATCCTATTCTTGGTATGCTCCTTCTACATGAATATCTTGAGCTATAACTACCATGCTCCTATATTCTAGAAGATATTTCTAGCCATGCATTTTATTCTCATTATAAATGCTACTTCTTCATGAGTATCTAGAACTCTATGTACTACATGTTTCTAGATTCTAGAAGATGTTTCTACCCATGCAAATTCTACATTCTCCTATTCTATTCAAAACCTTGAAAGAAGACTTGAAGTAAAGAGTTTGACTTAGTCATAGTAGAGATATGAAGGATCTTTGATATTTTTCTTCTTTTCTTCTTCTTTCACCTCTTGAGTCATGTGAGATTCTTCCCTCTTTATTTTTTTGTTGCTATCCTCTTTAAGCTCAGGACAATTCCTTTTGTAGTGTCCATATTATTGACATCCATAACATTGGATTTTGGACATGTCTTTGTTGTTTGTTCTTCATGGACCAAAATTGTCAAATTTTCCCTTTCTGTTGGCCATGCTAGCAAAAGCTTGCTCCTTTGATCCCACATCTTCCTTTGCTTTAAGTCTGGTTTCCTCTGTCCTGCATAGTGACCACATTTCACTGAGTGTGGTTGCTTCCTTCTTGGCATATATGCTTGATGTGAATTTGCCCCAATCCTCAGGTAGAGCATTGAGTACTACAATTGTCATATATCTGTCATACATGACTTCCCCAAGCTCTTGAAGTTGATATCTCATTTCAGATATTTTCATGAAGTAGGGAGTTATTCCTTCCTTTTTTATCTTCATCTTATACAATTCATTCCTTAGAGATATTACTTCTCCGGTTGTGGATACCGAGAATAGCTCTACTAGCTTATCATAAATTTGTTTTGATGTTTCAAATTTGGAGACATAAGGAATGAGAGAGTCTTTGATCGATTCTATTAGAATCCTTTGAGCTCTTGTATCATCCTTATTGTACTTAGCTAAATATTGAGTTTGTTCCTTAGCAGAGATAGTGATATTCCCTTTGACATGTTCTAGGAGTTCATTCTCCTTGATAAAATAAATCAATCCTCTCCTTTCATGCAAGAAAGCTATTGGTACCTACCAATTTGTCGCTTTCCTTGCAAAAAGACATTAATCTATATTCAAAAGGGGCCATATACTTACTTGATAGAATTTGAGATGTAGTAGATTTTCTTTCTCCTTGAAGACTTGATGGCTTGCCTTCCTAGGATCTTGATGTTCTTCAAGTTGCCTTTTCCAAGTGGATTTGCTTGATGATGAGATTTTCTTGAAGACTTGTTGCTTGATCTAGGTCTTGCTTTGATCTACACTTCTCTGTAGGTGCCTTTATGTAAGGATCCTCTTCTCCTTGAGTATATTTGGTTTGATGCTTCAACCTTGTAGATGTCTTCCTTGATGAGTGTTTGTGAGTTGCCTTTTCCTTGATGTGTCACCTTAGCTGTGATACCATGTTGAATAATCTAGGGCAATTAGGTGTAGTGTGATTCTCTGTTACTTGATATCAATTTGTGGAGTTTTTCTTGTTAGCGTAATCTTATTCTTCTTCTTATTAATGTTTGTGTGTGTACTTCATCAAACTTCTACCAAAACACAAGAACAGGAACACAAGATGTTGGCTCTCTGCCAGGGCCAAAACCTCCCTTCTCTTGAGAGGAAAACCCTTCAGTAAATTTCTCTTACTAAAGCTTCTTATTGATCAATTTCAAACCCTAGACCCTTGACAATAATATCCTCCAAGCATAAGTCAAGTCCCTCCTCCTTTCTACACTTTGTTCCCTGACACTTTCTTCCTTCGGTACTTCGTTCCCGGGCACTTCGTCCTCCTTCTTCTGGCACTTCATTCTTCTTTCAACTGTTAGTAAACCTTGTTGCACTTGTTCTAAAAGAGGCACTTATCCTTGGTCTATGATGAGACTCCTTTGTGATGATCCATTCCTTCCTCTTGACCAAATGAGCTTCTCCCTTGAGGTGTAGTTATAGACTTGGTATAACTATCTTGCAGCCCTAATTTCTCACACGTGTGGTGGTTTACTTGATGTTGTAGGCTCTTTTCTCCTTCACTTGAGTGCTCTTGTTCTTCACTTGATTGGGAGGCCTTACTGGCCTAGTTTACTAGCCCCAAATAGTAAGATATATCGGTTGCGAGTTGTTGTTGTCATAACCGCATAGACAACCCTCATTTTATCTCATGTGTGGCTGTAAGTTACCCTAGAAACAGTCTTCTTAAGCTCGATTGTGAACCCTTCTTCTTCGCTACTCTTGGAGATCCTTTCTTCGTCCTTTATTCACCCTTTACTTGCCTCCTTTTGTCATTGATTTCAGAGATATGAGAAAGTTATCTTTCGAGGAGTGAACAACCTCTATATATAGAGGCTTTTCCCTCCTTTAGGCCGACTTGAAGGCCGACTAGAAGACTACAGGCCGACTTGACATATATAATTCATATTTCTTCTTTGGTGGTTTCACATGCTAGGAGGAGACTTGACTTTGCTTGGAGGAGTATCGTTTGACTTCTATACAAACAAATACATGGTGCAACATTTGCTTAAGGTATTCAACATTTTCTTTTGACTATTTGACTCACCTATATCACTTTAACTTGTGCTAGACCTATTTCAATGAATAAGAAAGTCATTGACATATATTATAAAAATAATATTTTTTTCTTGAATAAATACAAATATCAAAACTACATTTATGAAGACCAAACCTAGTTACATTTCCTTCAATACATGCTTGGCCCTCTATGCAACTACAATGGGCTCAGGGTTCATTAAATTCTCTTTCCTAACCCTTGTCCATCATAAGTCATCTACCTTAGGATCTTGGAACCAATGCCTCTGGTATACTTTTCAAAGTCGCCAATCTACTCTATAAAAAAGTCTACAAAAGTGAGTTTATCAAGGTGGTCTTGATCATGGTGTTCATTTCGGTTTTGGCAATGGAGGGATCCTTACTTCTTGGTGCTCTTCGACCACTACTTAGAGCCTTGCCAAGGCCTCCTCCTTTTCCAACTATTTTTTTATTTGTGCCATCATCTACATAATCCGATCTTCTTTCCAGTTATCCATCTAGAAGACATTCTCACCAATGTGTAACAACCACACTCTATGCTTTTTGTAATCTATCATGACTACATTGAGGGAGTATTGGCATTCTTCAAATTGTTTATTAAGCAATGGTCACAGTTTGGTAGATGTCTCAAGGTGTCTTTTCATTGTTGCTATCCTATTCTTAACATTTAGACCTGCTCCTTCAAATGTTCATTCTCTTCTTGACGCTCAAAATTGTTGGCCCTTAAATATTCCAACGATTCTCTATTTGTTATACACATGTCGAGGTCGACAATGTTTTACAACAACATCATGGTCAAGGATTCAATTGATCTAATACTATGTGATTTGTAAATGAGGGGCTTACAACCCACTCACTTCACAAACACTGATCCTTGAGAAATTTTAAGAAAATATTTTCTTTATTGCCACTATTCTTAGGCTTGTATAGAGGGCTTTATCTTCTAGAGGTTAATGGAAATGTGTCCTCTTTCCTATACAAAGATCTCCCTTCATCTATTCTTCTATTGTTTGTAACCAACACTATGTGAGTTCTCTACAAACTGATAGTTGCAACACCACTTCTTAGGTGAAACCTATATGCAAAAACCAATGTACTATATTCTTCACCAAGCACATGAGGATGTAATTTTTGATGGCTTTAAAGCATGGTTTTGTACAGGTTCCAAGCCCAATGCCAATCTACAATGGAGCAACACACTCAACAATATAGTTCTAAGCGTGTCCATTTCTATTTTTAGTAGTTTTCTTTGTTGGCTTGGAGATGTCAGTGCAATCCTCCATATACGAATGGATACAACCAGCCTTTATAGATTATGTCTATTAGTAGCAAATCTACATCTTAGTTAATTCCATTGAGTTTTATGTATGTATTCAATCCCAATAAAAACGATGCAATAGCTCAAACAATTACATGTGAAGCTAACTCTGCTCTTTTAATGAGCCTACTTAGCAAATGAACATTCTCTCTCTATATTTTTCAACTCATAATCATGGCCATATCCTTTCACTTCCACCAATGCCGAAAATTTTTGCTTCAAAACTAATCCTATTTTCCCCCTCTACTATCATGCTCATATGCAACAACATTTTATATTTGATTTCACTCACTGGGAGAGAAGACATCCATAGGCTATGTATGATTCATACATTCATACAATTGTGTGGATGAGACAAAATAACCTAGGGAAGATCATTTTTAACCCTCAATGAAATCGCCATGCAAGAAAGGAAGAATTTTCCCAAGCAATGAGAAATTGGCTCAGATAATTGTGGAAATGATTCATGCAATGAGAAATCCATGCAAAAATGTCTAAAAATGCCCAAACACGCAAAGAATTAAATCTAGGCAATATGAAATTTACCTAATAATGTCTCAAAACACCCAACCCATGCAAGAATTTGACCTATGCAATATAAAAATATTAATTTTAGATAACAATGGTATGTTCTATGCTTAAGAGCAATTTACTTCAATTTTTCTTATTATCCCAATGTCAATTTTCCGATTAGCAATCACATTAACATGACAGTAAATGCAGATAGAACATAAATACAAACAGTAGAAGACAAGCCAAGACAAGAGGACACAAGATGTGGCACATGCCAGGGACAAACCCCAATGTGGCAAAACCCTTTGATCAATTCTTCTTATTATTCTTTAAAATTTCAGCAGAGAAAGAGAGTAAAATATACAAAATTCACTTGCCCAATCAAATTCAAATGTGTCTAATCAAACAACAGTCACAGGAAGCCTTAGCCAAAAAGTCAACGCTAGTCAAGGTGGAATAATTTCTCCTCCAAAACATCTCGGTCAAACCCGGTCAACTTGGTCTCCAACAAAAATCCAAATCAGCCCAAAACAATCTTGAAAATATCAGTAAAACTTGGTCATCGTAGAGTCAAACCTGTGGTCAACACTAGTTAAACAACTTTGAATGCCTCGATTTATGTGCCCAAAAATGTTGCCTGCCCACACAGAATATTCCCCAAGAAAAATGCAGTCAAACTCGGTCAACTATAGCACAGTCAACGTTGGTCAAACCCTCCTACATTCGGTCAATGCCCAAAATAGAAAATTGCAGTTTGTCCTTCGCATGTGTGGAGAGAGAGGCTGCCCAGAAATGTGTACAACCCAATCCGATGAGAGAGAGATGTGTGTGAGATGAGTGTCCAAATGAGGTAGATGCTCCTTCTATTTATATGCAGCGTTGAGGATGAATAGATGTGTCTTTTGGGCTTTTGAGCCTACATTAGATTGTTGGTCGACCTTGACAATTTGTCCATAATAGAAATAAATTCATAATTCCATTTGTACATGTCAGAATGAGATCATATTTAGATCAATCCTACACCTCTTGAAAAGAGGAATCCAATAAAAATATCAGTTGCATCATATGAGTTGTCAAAGGTGGAGTTTAGCCCTAGTTTCCAAATTTAACACTCCCTCTCAACTAGGAAAAACTCCACCTGTCAAAACATATGACAATCTGTACCATCTCTGACATCCCTGCTCTGCTCTGATTTGTCGAACCATATAGAAATAATGAAAAAGAAATGATCGAGAATGTGTCATACCATTCTCCACTAACCCGAAGTCAGTATCCAATAATTGGGAGTGTATCACACTACTCTCCACCGACCCGAAGTTAGACTCCATTGATCCTAGATCAATATCAAACATCCTAGCATAGGGAGTTCGATAGTACACGATACGTCCATCGATAGCACTATGGTCCCTAATCTTATTTCCCTACTCATTGTCTAGATGAGAGGTACTGGATGGGTAGGATGTATCAGCAGAAGAAGGTGAACCACTCACCCTGCTCATATGCCATAGGAGAAGGTGAACCACTCATCCTATGCATATTTCAACCATCATGGGGTATCGCAGGGGAAGGTGAAAAACTCATCCTGTACATCGCGCACCACTAGGGGAAGGTGAACCACTCACCCTATGGTCACTCATCACTCTAAGAAGTACCCCAAGCCCCCCGAAGCTCCCAGAGCTCAATATCCAAACCAAACGGGACTCTCATAAGAGGGTCTATTCACGACTCCAAGTTGTTCTTAGAAGGTTAAGAATTTGACCTTCCCCATGGGCTTTGTAAGAATAAATTCAACCTGATCATTAGTCCCAATATCATGAAGCCTTATTGCTCCTCGTTGTACCATATCCTAGACAAAGTGGTACCTGATATCAATATACTTAGAGCGGTCATGAAGGTGAATCCCACTTTGGTTGTCGCAATAGATCATGGTGGTATCCAACACATTTCCAAACAAATCACTAAATAGCTTCCTCAACCAAACAGCTTCACAAGAGGCCATACTAGTAGCAATATATTCAGCCTCAATGGTGCTCAAAGAAATCGATTTATGCTTCCTACTCATCCAGGATATCGAAGCAGAATCTAGAGAGAAGCAACATCCCGACGTGCTTTTACGATCCACCACACTTCCAGCCGAGTCAACATTAGAATAACCATGGAGCCTCGACAGTGTATCTCGATCCATAGGTGATGATGCCCTAGAGATATCTCAACAAATTATTGGCAGCAATCCAATATATGTAATGAGGCTTGACCATAAACTGACTCAATGGATTCACTATAAAGCATATGTCCAGATGGGAGTCAACCAAGAACATTAGGGCCCCCCATGAGTTGACAATACTCGGAAGGATTTCCCAAATAGAGCCCAACAACACTTTTGCATGACTTCTTGAAGTTAAGTTCCATTGGAGTAGTTACAGATTTGAAGTCCACCATCCCAAATCTTTCAAGTAGCTTCACAATGTATTTTCCTTGAGAAACGAAAATCTCATCTAGCTTTTGTGAGACCTCCAAGCCTAGGAAGTAGTGCATCAATCCTAGGTCCTTCATCTCGAATTCAGAAACCAACTCCCTCTTGCATTGATAGATAAGAGGGTTTGCACCTGTCAGAAAGAGATCGTCTACATAAAGTACCAAGATGAGAGGTCTATCATTCTCAACCTTAAAGTAAAGGTTCGGATCAACTTCACTTCTTGTAAAACCCAGCTTCATCAAATAGTTGTCGATCCTCTCATACCAAGCCCGAGGAACTTGCTTCAACCCATAGAGGGATTTCTTCAACCTACATACATGTGTCTAATGATCTTGAAATTTGAACCTCTTGGGTTGTTCTACATAGACTTCCTCCTTAATTCAACCACGCAAGAAGTTGGCCTTGACATACATCTGGTGTAGATTCCATCCTTGTGAGGTAGCAAGGGATATAATTGAATAGATGGTGGTGTATCGGGCAACGAGTGAAAATATCTCATCGTAGTTGTTGAGTCCCAAACCTGCACTTCACTATATACCCTTTCAGCCTTCTTTTTCCATTTACTTCATCCACCCAACTGTCAAATCATTGCATATTAGCCTAAAAAGAGCTTATGAAATGGTTTCCTATCTATGTTTATGACTGTTGTTTGATTTAGAGTTTTTGTTCAAACAACTACGAAAACTTGTCACTTTCCGCAGCCAGCCCAAGTTTCCGCAGCCACTTTGTCAAAAGCTATGTTACAGGTGTCCAATGGAGAAACCGGCCACATGGGCAGGATGCAGGTGACATGTACATGGAGTGTGTCCCCTCAGATCAACCAAATCACTCATAAGCGGTCATGGTCAACGACGGTCAAAGGAAGGGCCAAATGAGGAAATTTGCGGTGGCATGGCTCTGTTTTGCCCACGTGAAGGTTTGCGTGGCACGATCCTTCATTCCTGGAGGTACTGGCACAACTGTCGATCAGCCCGTGAACTGAATCAAGTAGCCACCACTCCATGGATTCAACTGCCATAATGACCATAACGCTAGATCTCAGGCCGAGGAGATTTACGTGTCTCTTGGCAGCATAAATCTAGGAATTAGTTACCAGCATTTTCACTTATAAATAACGCGTTGATATACGCTGGATAGTTAGTCTTTAAGATGTAATTTTGAATGTTGTTTCAACCCACTGTACTGTACTTTCCTTTGTTTTATTACTGCAATTCAATATATGAGAAGACAACATTCATAAATCCAATTTGTGACTAAGTAGTTGGCTGGCTGAGGTGACAGAGGGCCCCTGTACACCAAAGCTTTGTATAGTTTCTTGCTTTTGTTTACTGTTTTTATAATCATTACTTGTATATATTTTATGTTGTTATGATATTCATCACTGTCCATATTTCCTTCATGTTTTCTTCATAACTGTTAGCTGATCAATGTTTCTTTTACAGGTTTTTGTAGGCAGCCCAGGAAAGTTTACATATTTTTGATAGCTACTGACATGAGATCATCTTGTCCTTTCTGCTGATTTTCATTTACGAAGTTTAATTCCAGTATTGTCATTTCTTTCAAGTTTTGTTTTGCTTAATTACTTTTCTGCCATTTAGACATCATATTACTTACCTGTTTATGATTTCCTTTCTATAGCCCAGTGACTCAATTAGTAAGGAATCAGAATATTACTTGTTGTAGTATGATTTAGTTTGCTTTCCTACAAGTTAGATATTGAATTACTTATGTCATTTTCAAGAGTTGAAATATGAATGAGTAGTTAAATCTTAGTTTCCTTTTATGCAATTTACTTTCCTGCAATTTAGATATCATAATACTCAGCTTGTTTATGATTACTTCTTATAGCCGGATTGAGTCGAAAGGTGAAGGGTCAGAGTATGGATTGAAGTAGTGTGATTTAGTTTTCTTTGCTTTCAGTCTTTGAGTTACTTTAAGTTCAGTTTTTATTTTCTTTTTCATACAACAGTAAGGATATTGGGCCATTGTCACTAGTTCATTGTTTTGGTACATTTACTTCTTTTGAGAATTGATTTCATTACAGTCAGTTTGGAAACCTTCTTTTGAGAACTTTTAAGTTTGGAAAATCATTGTAGAAATCACCATTACCATTCACACTTAATTTTCAATTTTTCCATCTCACACTAGGGAATCCACAAAGATAAACCCAAAAACAAACTAAAAACTCAAAAACGACAAAAGACTAAGGAAAAGGTTATCTTGCACATACAGTGCACTTCACTTCATCATTTTACGACTCCTGGATTGACATTTTAAATAGCAATTTAGGACATACTAAATTGACCAAACATTTTGGCGCCATTGCCGGGGAAGTGAAACTAGGTAGCCAATTTCTTAAAAAAAATAAAATAAAAAAATAAAAAAAAAATTCAACAAAGGAAAATTGATAACCTCTCAGAGTATGCTCTCCTCTTGCACGTAATGTGATCTGGAGGATTAGAAAAGAGAAAGTTATTGGTTTAATAATTTCTTGAGTATGCTCTCTTCTTGCACCTAGAGTGACCTGGAAGATCAGAAAGAGAATTATTAGCCCGACTTGAAGAAAAATAAAAAAATGACATGCATAGAGAAATAGATTCTAGGGGAAGGTTTTTAGCTAGAGCCAAGAGTTCGATTTTCACAACTCCATCTACTTCAAGGAATAGACAAGAGACACCTCCATCATCTCCAACTCATACTCCTAGCCTTAGGATTCCTGGAGTTCAAGAGGCAGTAGTTGAATTAGGAGACTCTCCCACACCATCCATCGAATCTGAATTACGAAAAGATCCTTTCTTTCCTTCTACAGGGAGACACATTGTAATTGAAGAAGTAGAATCACCTAAAGAAGAAGAGGAAGAAATTCCTCCTCGTTCACCATTAGTAGAAGAACTAGAGGACTCTGAAATCTCTGAGGAAGCTATCATGACAGAGGAGGTAGTTAACGGATTTGGTAGAGGTAGAGGTAGAGGAGGGGGAGGAGGAAACAATGGAGGAGGTAGAGGTAACAATGGGGGAAATAGGGATGGAGATAACTCATTC
>APFE031184385.1:10777-22298 GCA_000404065.3 Pinus taeda | reverse complement strand
GAACTCTGCATTTCATTCCAAGACTAAACATATACAGCTCAAGTACCATTTCATACGGTCAGCATTGGAAGATGGACAATTGAAGTTGGAAAAGATACACACTAGCCAAAATCCTGTAGATATGTTAACAAAATTTGTAACCAGGGAGAAACTAAGAATATACTCAATTTCAATTGGTCTTAAAGTATGATGAAGAAGATGAGAAACGGCTAGGTCCAAAGTGGAGTCATTGTCTAGCAAATGAAGCAGCGATGGAGTTGCTATAATCAGTCTCCAAGTGGGAGATTGTTGGGTGTGGAGCCTAATTATCTTCTGTATTCAAAGGTTTCAGCCGGATGTATACCCCAGGAAGACTGTACACCCCTCCATGCGGGGGGGTCAAAATCCCCCCTAGCTGGGGGGGGTCCGGGGGCAGCGCCCCCAAAGCTAAAAATGGATGTAAAATTGCCTTGAAAAGTCTAGTAATTTCTAGTCAATCTGGGCCATTCATTAGGCGGATGATCTGACGGTAGAAGTTATGTTTAATTTAAGGTTTTTTTGCTCTAGAAGGGAACTCCTCACTATATTTGAGGGAATTGTATTGTGTCTATGTGTATCTGTATTCTGAGTGAGGAAGAGAGAGGAGATTGAGAGCGAAGAGGGTGTTACAATGGATTTGTTGTAGTTTGTATCTCTTCAGTTTGCTGGATAATATAATAAAAGAAGGACTGGCTATTTCTCCATGGATGTAGCCCAAACTGGGTGAACCACATATATCTATGTCTCTCTTGTTTTATGCGTTTTCTGTGTTTATATTTCTGCAATATTTTATGTGTTTCATTGCTCTGTAATATATAATTTTCTAACAGGTATATCAGTGGAGAGAAAATTCTGTTAGGGCCCAACACTAACCCATTTATTTATGTAATAAGCCCAATGGGCCGAGTCAGAGTCATAGTTAGTTAGAGAGTCAATAAATCCCACATTAATAATTATAAGTGGTTGATTCGCATTAGAGAAAGGGATCACAGTTATTTGTAAATGGGCCATAGTTAATAAATAAAGTAGTTAACCTGTGTTATGCAAGGGACCACCAATAGTTAGGATTTTGGATGTCATTTATCTATAAATTATCTTAATTAGTAAGGGAAAGATCTTCGAGTCTTATTGTAATTGAGCTTTGCTCTGCTAGAGGTTGCCCCCTCAAAGAGGCAAGTGAACATTGAATCTGTTTTTGAATAGTAAAATACTTTGCAGTTTTTCTCATTTCATGTGATAATTCTATGTTCTAGGCTATATTTCTTTGTATTTATGGTACTCTAGATTTCTCACAAGTCAAAATCATAAAATGTGGTATTAGAGCACTTTCCAAGGCTAGTTATACCTCCATTTTTCACAATTTTTTTTGGGCTAGAGACGTGTTCCAACATCTTTAAACCACAGGATATGTCGTTGAACACATAAACCTGCGGATTTGGGGAGGCATGCATGGTGGAACTATAAGATGTTGTCACACTTGTTGGACTCCCTTGTAACCCCTGTAGGTACCCCTTCAAGTAGTAGCGCATTAGAAAAAACTGCACATGGATTGCACTTCCACAGACCCTCGGGTATATTAGAATCCCCTTAGGCTCACTTGAAACCTAACCTTAGATAACTCGTAAGACATCTTTCTGCTACAGTACATTGAGAACAACACTCGCGGAGATTACTCGCACGTACAAAAGGGTCTTTGGGTAGTACGGTTAAGGGTATGGTCGATCCTCCTTAGTTAGCACCTAAAATATTTGGGTGAGTACTATGGTTGGAACCCTATGTATATTGTGATCTATAGCACCTGACACTCCTTTGTGACCACAGTTCCCTCTGCTATCTGAAGATCACCCTCTACCTTATCATCCAGATCAGATCCAACAATTGGGGTTCTGCCACTGCCGTACAACTCAGATTCAATAGTTGGGGTTTTCACAGTGCATATCAGATTGTTTATGCAGTGAGGGTTTTGGCCACCATAGTCCATATTAGATTGTTGTAGCACATTCATCAGGACCAAGACCTTGGGGTTTCTGTTACTATAGTCTAGGCCTGATTTTCGCAGGGCATTGGGCAGTATCAAGCTTTCTGGAATTTGGCCACTGCAATATTGATCAACAGGGAGTAAAAATCCTTTCAGATTAAAAAAAAGGGCATCCTGAGACTCTTTCAAGAGACTTAGCCCATAAGCTTCAGGATGATTAGCTGGTCACAATGGTACCATCACTTGTAAGCCCCCAATTTTTCGGCGGTCCCATTTTTTTTGAGACGTAACTTCAAGTGACCCACACCATTAGACTCCTGAGCTCTCCCTATTTCTAAGAATATTACTCTTAAGTAATTGAACAAGGTGGTGAATGTTAGGTACCAAATCTCAAGTTATGGCTTCTGAGAGAGTTGAACACCCTGAAAAAAGGTTCGAAGAATTCCAAAACAATATGGACAACATTAACACACATCTCTCATGACTAACAAGACTTATAACAAAGTCTCATCGGGAGGAGCCTAGTGTTGATGCACACAGAGAAGGATAATATAGCCATCACATTCGCTTCCATGGAAATCACCACCATTCCAACCACTGGACACCCAAGCTAGACATGTACAAATTTGATGGCTCTAACCCTGTAGTATGGGTAGCACAAACGGAACAATATTTCTCCCTTAATGACATCTGCGAAGATGAAACTAAACTACATGTGGGAGCCCTTTACTTGGAACAAGAGAGATGGAAATGGTTGTAGTGGCATAAGAAATGTTATCCAAGGAGAGTAACTTGGCCCATGTTCTCAAAATCCATGTGTGATGGCTTTGATCGGGAATCAAAATTTTTGGGTCATCTCACTAAGCTCCGAAAACAGGTATAGTAAAGGAATACATTGCATCCTTTGAGAAATTGGTCATAAGAACTGACGATCTAAGAGATGACTTCTACTTGGAGTGTTTCATCAGTGGCCTAAAAGAAGCCATCCAATTCCATGTTTGGATGCACCACCCAGCTACTTGGTTCGACGCATGCAACAAGGCCTTAGATGTGGAAATTCCCTTAAATTCCCAGTCCCATCATCTAAATTTCATTGCCAAGGCATGTCCCACCCAGGCTCAGGGCCCCACCCAAAAACTTAAGGTTAAAAGGTGTCACCAACAGAAATCACCGAAAGAAGAAAACAAGGACTGTGCTACTACTATGATGACAAGTATTCCCTTGGACATAAATGCAAGGAACTAAAATTATTTCAAATTGATTCTACTGATAATAGCTCAACAGAGGAAGCTTGAACCCTTGAGGTGCCTGAGGAAAAATTTGGGGAAACCCAAACCGAAAATGATCCCAAAACTACGCTGAGTCGGTTATCTCACTACATGCCTTGGTTGGCATTTCTTTGCCTTAGACTCTCAAAATCCGAGGCTTTATTAAACATCGAACAATAGTGGTATTGATTGATAGTGGAAACACTCATAACTTTATCCATAAGAGAGTTGCAAAAGTTTTTCATTGCTTTGTGAGGGAGATATCTAATTTCAAAGTCCTTATCACAGATGGGGGGACCATGAAATGTGAAGGCCCCTGTGAAAATATTAAGCTTTAGATGGGAGACTACCACCTAAAGACCCCCATGTTTGCTATTGAAATGGGTGGTTGCGACATTGTCTTGGGCACTGAATGGCTTCGTAAACTAGGCCCTATCACAGTGGAGCTTTAGGAGTTATATATGAGATTTAAGCATAATGAACACATTCATACATTAAGGGGAATCTAGGCAAGTTCTCCTACTATCATCAGCTCACATTGAATGGAGAAGATTTAAAAAGAGGGCCATCATGGAGTAGTCACCCAATATAATTCCATCTAGTCCATCGAATCTACTACTCTTGATATTCATCCTGAGATGCAACCGGTCTTAGATCACCACCAACGGGTCTTTGACAAACCTAAAGAGCTTCGACCCTCTAGGGGTGAACATGATCATAAAATCCCTTTGGTCCTGGGGACCTAAC
Source organism: Pinus taeda (assembly GCA_000404065.3). Lineage (NCBI taxonomy): Eukaryota > Viridiplantae > Streptophyta > Pinopsida > Pinales > Pinaceae > Pinus > Pinus taeda. Next base: position 18,287 of record APFE031184385.1, on the reverse strand, counting down.
CACCTAATGTCCTCCAATATCAATATCCTTTTTCCCAAAAGAATTAAATTGAAAAAATCATCAAGGAACTCCTTGAAGTTGGTGTTATTCATCCCATCATTAGTCCTTATATATCTCCAGTGGTCATGGTTCGAAAGAAATATGGAGAATGGCGCATGTGTCCAGAATTCCAGGCCCTTAACAAGCTGACTATCAAGGAAAAATTTCCTATTCCAGTTGTTGATGATCTGCTTCATGAACTACATGGTGCTCAATTCTTTACCAGGCTAGACTTCTGCTCGAGCTATCACTAAATACACATGAAGGAAGTACACATTCCCAAGACTGCCTTCCAAACTCATGAAGGCGATTATGAGTTTCTAGTCATGCCATTTGGTCTCTGTAATGCTCCATTTACTTTTCAAAGCCTCATGAACCACCTGCTAAAACCATATCTCCAAAAAATTGTCTTGGTCTTCTTTGATGACATTCTCATCTACAACATAACATGGGACAAACATCTTCAACATGTAGACCAAATATTACAACTGCTTTGAGATAAAAAATTATATGTCAAATTATCTAAGTGCTCTTTTGGCATGGAAGAAGTCGAGTATTTGGGATACATTGTGGGTCATGAAGGAGTGAGGGTTTATTTGAAAATGATTCAGGCAATGCAAGATTGAATCCAACCAAAAACCTTGAAGAGTTTGAGGGGATTCTTGGGTCTCACTAACTACTATCGCAAATTTGTTTGCAATTATGGTCATATTACTAGACCCCTCACTAATATTCTCAAGACAAATTAATTTCTATGGAATGATGCAACTCAACATGCCTTCTTGGCTCTCAAACAAGCCATGTGATCCACTCCTGTATTGGCCCTACCAGACTTCACCAAATATTTTGTGATTGAATGTGATGCTTCTGGTATCAGTATTGGCACTATATTAATGCAAGAAGGTAGACCATTGGATTTCACTAGCCAACAACTTAGTGGAAAACATTTGGGTCAATCTACTTATGAGAAAGAAATGATGGCCATATTACATTAACTAGACACCTGGCAACCATACTTGTTGGTGTGACGTTTCCAAATCCGCACAGACCATCAAAGCCTACAATATTTTCTAGAGCAACGTCTTTCATCACCACAACAAAATAAATGGCTTACCAAAATGTTGGGATATTATTATGAGACAATTTACAGGAAAGGGCGTGACAAAGTTGTAGCTGATGCTTTATCATGCCAATTTGAGGATGAGAGCACCCTGCTATCAATATCTCTACCCATACCATATTGGATTGAAGGGGCCTGCAAGGAATGGTTCTCTCACCCCTGTTTTTCCTAACTCATTAATAACTTGAGAGAAGATCCTAATTCCTCATCCGACCACTCTTGGAAGGATGAGATTCTTCGCTACAAGGACTGAGTAGTTATATCACTGGTATCCACCCTAAAAACCCGCATCTTGGAAAAGCTACACTCATCCCCAATTGTAGGACATTCATGATTTCAGAAAACTTATGCTTGCACAAGTCATTCTTTCTTTTGGACTATTATGAAAAATGACATTCTTAATTTGGTAACTGAATTCGATGTGTGACAATACAACAACGGGGAAACAATCAAGTTACCAAGAACCTTACAACCATTTCCACTCCCTGCCTCTGTCTGGATGAATTTTTCCATGGATTTCATCACTAGTCTCCCAAAGTTAGGAAACAAATCAATCATCATGGTGGTTGTGGACAAAATTTCTAAATACCACACCCATTTACCCCCACTTTGGTGGCTCAATTTTTCTTGGACCAGATCTTCAAACTACATGGCATGTCAACTTCCATTGTGTTTGATTGTGACCCCACTTTCACCACCAAATTTTGGAAAGGAATTTTCAAGCTACAGGGCACGCAACTCCAACTAAGTATCGCCTGTCATCCCCAAACCGACGGTGAAACACAAGTAGTCAACAAATGTTTGGAGACATGTTAGGATATTCCGACACATAGGAAATAGTTAAGTATAACTTGGTCTAGTGTAGAGTTAGGTAAAATTTGTTTCTTTACTATGTACTTTTGTAACTTACAATCCGATGATCATGATATGTTCTAGACCTGAAGTGATCCGACGGTTCATTCTCTCCTCGGTGTTACCGAAACTTGATCTATGGCTTAACACCCGATTGGTCCATGATATCTATTTAAAGAACATGGAGGGTCATTTGTAGGGTGACCGTTCATGGGAGAAGCTTATGTAAATTTTGTTTCTTTTATTAATAATTTTCTTGAAGTGGCTTGGCTCAGGCCATGCACTGTTTCCCTCTCTGAGGGTTTTAACTACGTCAAGAATACTGGTGTATTGATCATCTGTGATATGTTTGTGAGCGGTTTCCTTTGGTGTTTTATCTAAGGAACTTACCCTGTAAATTCCTACATGGTATCAGAGCTATTTGAGGGTCGCATCTGTTGGTGATCCAAATCCGAAGCCGATACAACTACATCTAACTGTCATTTCCTATATCTACTGTTTCTAACTGCTTTCAGGCCAAGAGGAATACTCTATTGTGTTAGGAGCATATGTTCCAATGAGGAACCCTTTTTGTTTCATGTGAAAAGGTTTCCGGTAGCCCTAGCTACATCATTTTTAAGATTTGGAGGTATATAGTCTTTATTTGCAGCTTTAGTTATTCATCTCTCTATTTCTTTCGGTTTATTTAGCTCTCTATTTTTTTATTACTGGATCTATACCTTTGATTTCTACGTATTCTCTTTTCCCTACGACTTTGTGTGATCTGGGCAAATAAAAAACAGAAAGTAAGGATTTTTCTCATGTGTATGCTCTTTTATGCCGCACCTTAGTGTGGTCTCGGAAAATCAGAAACAGTGAGGAAAATATTTAGTTTCTGGTGAAAGCTAACGTCAAGCTACAAGTTTTGCTTTTTTTTGTATGTCCGTGTTGGGTTATGTGGTTTTTTGTTTTGTAGGCAAAAATAGTTTTTTCAAGTAAGCACACACCCCAGAGCTTGAGTGACTAAAAAAAAAAAACCCTTCCTTTTTTCCAAAAATTACTAACCTTTTAATCTAGCTCACTTGGTTCAAAATTACTTTATGAGAATAGAGGTCTTGAGTTTAAGTCTTTTTTTTTGTTGATTTATTTTTTCAAAAAACACATGTAGCTTATGTTTTAAAGTTGCTTTATGTAAAAATGTTCTCACCCATTATAAAAAGTGAGTCACTTATAATTCTAAAGTCTCTTTATATTTAGGCCGATAGGCCTTCCTATGCATCAACTTCTTCGTCAACACTTTTACCCTGCTCCGTTTGATTAGGTGAGACACTTTCAACCATTGATCTGAACCAGAAAATGAAACAACGGAAAATCAAGAAAGCATAGAAAGTCAAGAAAGCACAAAATAATGTCAATCGGAAAACCAAGAAAGCATAAAAAGCCGGGGTGCTCGTTTTGGCAAAACGCAAGATTTTCTAGACGCCATGCACCCATCAGAGTATGCATCAGCCTTGCTATTTCTATTATAAAGCACTGGTCAAGGAGCTTTCCATTATAAAGTTCTAGGCAAGGAGCAGAGGGTTGATCAGTAGACTGTGTTGAATTTTGCATTTAGATGGAGATCCATTGGCAGATGTTGGTGATGTTACTGCTGGCCACTCCAACTCTTTCTCCTCGTGCATACTCTTGGCAGCTTTCTTCTTGGCCAGCGCAAATACGACATCATCCATACCATCCTCATTCATATAAACCTCGATATTGACCTCATCCTTACAAGGCACTATAGAATTATACATCCTCAAGATCAGATCATGCCTGCTCTGAAGCTCCATGGTCACCAACAAGCCCTGGCAATATCGGTGCCAACTGGCGTAAAACTTGAAGACATTCTGTCCTTCTTTCAGTAGCAGGGGAGTATTGTTTCCGTCCCCGGTACCTAATAGACTAATTTTTTTCTCAAAGATCTTGTCCTCCATTGCAAATTGAGCCACCCAGGCTAGGGCGATCTGCTCATTTTTCCGTCAGCCCATGAAGTAATTGACGGTAAAGGCGATTAGGAAAGTGACACAAAAGAAATCTATGTAGTAATACTGAGGGCCTGCGGGGGATCAGAGTTTCTCTAGTGACGAGCACCGTCCACAGTGAGCTCTAGGTTTTTGGTGGCATTGAAGATGAGAGAGTAGATGGAATAGGTGGGCGGTGGGCATGGCTCCATCCAGAGGATGTAGGAGGTAGCGTTGAGCAACGCTGCAGAGCAAATGGGCTGGCCATCGTAGGTTTGGAGAAGCATAACGAACTCCGTAGTGTTGTTGGGCGTCGTGAGGAGGGCGTACTTGAGTGTGTCATTGTGCAGGAGCTGGATCCCTGGTGAGGCCGAGAAGGACTGCGTCATGTTCAAGTAGCCCAGTCTGCCGAAGGAATTCATGGCCGTCACACTGGAAACTACTATGCAGATTGTGTTGAGAATGAGAAGGATTTTTGATCGGAGAATCGCCATGGAAATCATCTGGAGAATTTGGCGAGAATTAGGGGTTAGGAATTTGAATGGGATTCCCATATAGTGCAAGGGAGCACAGCAGAAGGGCATGGTGTTTGGGTCTAAGGACACGGACGAGGGAAACTATTTGGCATTGGTGCGTCGGTTTTTGGTGTGTTAAAACGTATCGATTTCTATCATCAGAGACATCATCATTTTTCTTTAATGGATTATTCTCACACAGAAGAGACAACTCCTGATAAGTATAACTTATACACAACAACGTTTCTTTCATGAAATTTAATAGAGAGTATTTGGGTTTTCCAGCCAATATATCAAATGTTTGAATAATGCAGTAGATTCGTAACTATAATTGCTTGTTAATTTAAGTCTTAGATCTGAACAATAATTTGTAATAAAAATCATAGAACCAAAATAAACAATGGATTTATTTGGAAAATTACTTGGAAAAACCACCTTAACTTTTCTGTTAAATAAAAATTTACAACGATTTACAATTCTGTCAACTCCAATCTTCTGGGCTTGTTAGGCATACATATAATTTTCAGTCAATATTATATATAAATAATTAATAATTTAGTCAAATATTATTAACACAATAGCATGTGCTATGAACCAGTCTCCAACAAGATCAAAACCATCACTATAAACTCTTCCAAACTTTTCAAGAATTTATAATACTTCATTAGTTGATCTGAATAGTGTTAGGTGTGTTGTTCCTCCTTTCAAGCGTGCGTGTTCATGTTTAGATGGTCGCCTTCAGGCATGGTTGTCTTCAGGCGAACGTGCGTATTCGTGTTTAGATGGTCGTCTTCAGGCGAGCGTGAGATCACAATCAGGAAGGCATCCATGGGGAAGAAGTGCTTCTTCTATTCTTGCTACATGTAATGCTAGCAACAATTTGGTATTTTCTTATTTTTGTTTTTTCCTTCCGGCCTCCTAATTTGGCATTGACCATGGTTTTTTTAACGTCTCTATAGACATGGTCTTCAGAATGGTTGTGGTCATTTAATTTCCAACTTCTAAGTTCTCCCTTTGAGATTTAAGGTTTGTAATGTCATATTTAGCATGGTTTCTAATATTATATTTTGACTTTCTAATCGCAATATATAATTATGGTTTTCAATGTAGTATCATTCTATATATGTATATTATTCTTTATAAAATATAATAATAATATCATGGTTTCTAATGGAATTAACTTGTTAATAGCAATATATCAACATGTTTTCTAATATTATGTTTTGACTTTCTAAATGCAATATACGATTATGGTTTTCAATGAAATATATTGGTAGGGGACAGTCATGGTGGTTATTTCCTTGGTCACTAGCAAGCTTCGTATATGCTTGGCCATTTATAGAGGTTTCTTGATTTTGGGTAATTAACTTACTCTAAAATGAAATAAGACATTCAATGTGTTCCTTGTAATATAGATATAAACAAAACATCTAAAGAAAAGTAATTTCACAATGATCCAGTCCAAGAAAACAAGGTTTTCCACAAACCAATTAACTCTTCTAGAAAAATTCAACAATTCCAATTTAATAATCCTATCGGCCTCTCTTTGTACCTTTTGGGACAATTGCTAGTTTATTTAATTTACAATTTAGTGGGTAGCTCATAAAGTACCATTGTAAAAGTGACTTTCACTTATTTATAAAAGTGGGTCACAAAATTCTTTTTAAAAGTGAGCTAATTAGATTAAGTTTGGAAATGGGGGGATTTTTTTTTAAAATATAACATTATCATTCGCTTCCGCACATTCACGCACTTCGTTGGCATCTTCAACAAATTTCTTCAAAAAGCTATAAATTCTTCATCCAGAAGCCGTTTTCAGAGCCGTTTTTTAAATCTGCCTAATTTTTCGAGATCTTTCCATTGGAACACTTAATTTCAACATCTATTGCTTTAGCTTCTGTTAAAATGGAAAGTACATGCCAAGTTATTCTTGACAGCACCAACTACTTCCAATGTTGCTCCTACATTGTGGATTTACTTAGAAGTAAAGGTCTTTATAGAATAGCCTCAGGCCAAGAAACTAAACCTAAAGATGAAGATAATGCAGCCAAATGGGAAAATAGGCAAGATCAAGTACGTGGGTTGATAGGGATGTCTATTTCTCCAGACCTTAGATTCCATATTACAGAACTTGATACCCCTAATGAAGCAGTGAAACAACTCACTAATTTTTTTGGAATTAAAAATGAAATTAGATCCCATCAACTTGAAAATGAGTTGCTTACGTTGGACCCCAATAGTTTTTCTACTATTGAGGATTTTTTTTATCCAAGTTCAAAACCCTTAGAATTCGCTTGGAAGGTGTTAAGGTTAAGAAAGAAGATGGTAGCCTTATCTATTCCATTCTTACTAAGTTGGGACCAGCCTGCTCTGTGTTTGTTTCCACCTTCCATTCTGCTAGAGACTCTCTCAAGGACAAGGCTACAAGTCTCCCTCTTTTGATGCCTTTTGTGATTCTTTAATAAGAGAACAAGAAAAACTCTTACATCTTGGTCTTATTAATCTTGGAAACTCTTCTAAGAAATCCTTAGCCGCCCAACAACAACCAAATTCGAAGAATCCTAAGAAGCAGTATCCTAAAAAGAATGGTCCTATGCAATTTCATTCTCAAAATGAAAAATCAATTCAACAAAATGATAAGGCAAATAAAAGCAAAGGGAAGAAGACTGATAGACATTGCAAATTTTGTAATCAAGATGGCCACTACGAATCCAAATGCTTTAAGAAGATGGAAGCCTTGGAAGCAACAATGAAGAAGCATAACATCCATTTGGAGCACTCTTCAACTTTAACTTCATCTTCAGGAACAACACTTTTTGCATGTGGTTGTCAAGCATCTTGGTCTGGTTATGCACTAAATGTTATCTTCTTCTTCTCATTCTCATGAGTGGATCATTGATTATGGAGCTTCTTATCACATGGAAAAAAACAAAGCCATGTTTTCTTCTTTAAATGATTGTAACACCAAAAATATATATGTTGGTGATGATAGATATCTTACT
>APFE031184384.1:0-11178 GCA_000404065.3 Pinus taeda | reverse complement strand
GAAATACATAGGAATTATACAAAGCCTTAGCTCTCACAGCTAGCCAGCTCTTAGTACAATCCTCACAGATGCTCACAGGCAATCCTAGCTTCACACAAGCCTTCTGCTTTGCCCTCCATGCTCCTATTTCCTTGCGATGTTCCTTTGGTATGATCTCCTTCAACCAAGTGGAAAACCTCTTTTACCCAGTGGATGATCACCTAATCTCACACACTATTAGAACTGCGCAATCCTCAAGCATGGGTTTTCTTTATAGGAAAACACATGCAACCGATAGTACAATGTTCTTGTCTTTAATCTCAACTGGGTATTTCTCAGAATATACATGCATAAGTTTCTGATGAGGGAATCTTCAATTAACTGGAGTACACTAGTTGAGTGCATGCATGCGTCAACTGACTGTTAACTCACCATTAGTTCCTCAAATAGTTTGGAACTAATTTAACTGGACTTAACTTAGTAAATTGAGTCAACTAATTACAACTCAAATATAACTCAATGTTATCTCCTTAGTTTAAGGCTTATCTCCTTAATTTAAGGGATAACTCTTGCATGACTTCAGAAAGACCTCTAACTTGAATTTCTCCAACTAATTAAGTCAAAATAGCTTAATTAATTATTTCCAAGTAGTTGTTAGCACTAAATTTGATTTTAATTCACAATTTAATTCAAGGACAAATTAAATTGGAATATTATTGTTGCCATATTTCAACATAGGGGCCAAGGTGCAGGGGAATGAAGGAATCAGGGGAGTGGAACATTATGGAGAGGAAAGGAGGAGGGATGAAACATGAGAAAGGGAAATCAAGAAGAGAGGGGGGAGAATGGAGGAGGGTAAGGAAGGGAGGATTAAATAGAGAAAAGGGGAGGGGAAGGGGGGTTCAAAAAGAGAGGGAAAGCAGGGTGGGATGGCGGGCGGGAGGAGAACTTAAAGGATAATTTCATAATCCAAATTGTTAATACTTGCTAACTTCTTAGCTATAACAAGAATGTCTTCCTCAACCCAATACTTGAATCTCATGGTTGCAATTAGGGGATGCAAATAGTTCCCTTGACTTTGTTCACAATACTTCTTTCTTCGCTCAACTGGTAGGCCTGGTTTGCCTGCTTATCAGCTTCTTGATTATTCCCTCTCAAGATATGAAAAAAGGACACAAAATGAAGGAGGGTATCAACCCTTGGGATCTCTTGATAATTTGATTTAGGTTGATGCTTTTTGTTGATGAAATATAGTTCATATGCCTAATGATCAACATGGAGTCCCCTAAGACCTGGATTTTTCTAATGCCCTTGTTTTGAGCTAATTTTACACCGAGAAACAAACCATAATATTTTTCTTGGTTGTTTGTCTTCCTTCCAAGCCCCCAAGCATATCTTTATTTGCTGATTTCTTTGGGATTAATGAGAATCCCTCCCCCTCTTGCCACCCCAAGATTTCCTTTTGGCACTCCATTGAATTATAGGGTCCATTAATTTGAGGATTTGATCCATCCCAATAGACCTTTCGAGGACAATTTAAGAATCCAATGGGCCCGAGAGTGAACACTGCTACTCGAGAGCTGAGGAGTAGAGGGTCCAACCCAAGGAGCCAACCGAACGAATTCAAGCTCATCCAAGGAGGGTTCCATTTCTGATCTATATAGTTCCATACATGTTGAAAGGGCTATCATGGCTATTACCTCAATAGATTATCGAGACATTCTAAATGTAGCCTTGTTCCTTGATAGCCAAATTTGCCAACAAACGTACTTAGGGAGAGTAGACGAGATTTATTTGAGTTTTCTTTTGGCCTGAAGGGAGCTAAAATAACATTTGGGCCAAGAGCTGAAGAACTCAGGAGATCAAAAGGCCAAGAAGTTCTACAGAATAATGGGCCAAGGATAACCGACCAAACTGCCTTAGCCACCTGACAATGGAGAAAGCGGTCAGGAATTGATTCCTCCGTGGATTCACATAGGAAGCATCTTGAGGGGCTGATCTAGACCCACTTCTGAATATTTTCAGCTGTAAGAATTTTTTTATGCAAGAGTAGCCAAAAAAATAAATTGATTGTTGGAATAACATTTGTTTTCCAGATTTTTCCCCAAATGGAGGTTTTAGGTGGTAATTGAGTATTTAAGAGCAGGTGTGAATACCCTTATTTGACAATGTAACTGGCATTTTTATATCCCCACTTATCTTCCCCTGTAAGAGAAATGGGGGCACAACCTCTTAAATTCTTGATTAGTTTATTTCTTTAGAGGGGAAGAGCCTTCGAGATATTTTGTATCTTCTAGCTCTTCCAGCCTCCCTGTTGATTCCAGTCAGAAATCTAGTCCATATTTTCCACCCCACTTTTACTCATGAAGGTTCTGAGATCCACCAGGGAAAGATCTGATTCCAGGGGCTGGAGGCCCAGAATTGAATCCAATTTTTTTTTGGTGGAGGCTCCATTCCCCGGGACTTTTCTTACATTATTGTTGATGATATCCCTGGAGGAGTAAATCAAGCACCAGATGGGGGAGCCGAATCCAGGGACGTCATGGCTCCCACAATCAATTTGCTGATTTAAATACTTGGCCCTTATCACATGAGTCCACCATTGATTTGGATTCGTGATCATATTCCAGTACAATTTTTCTTCCATTGCTATATTTTCTAACCCCAAATCCCTTATTCCCAATCCCCAGTGCTATTCCAAGGCTTTGACCATTTTCCAATTCACTAAGTGACACTTCCTGGTTTCTGTTCTACCTCATTCCAACAAGAATTTTCTTATATATATTCCCATTTGATGCAACATGCTCTTAGGGGATTGTAGGGCCGTAAACTGATACAAAGGGATCATCGATAGGACTGCCTTTACAAGGATTTCTCTACCTGCATAATTGAGCCATATCCCACCCCAATTTACAATTTTTGTTTTCATTTTATCTTGCACTTTTTTCTAGGCATAGGGGGCAGCTCTTCTTAGAAATATAGGGAACCCTAAATAATTGAATTCTTTCCACTCTTGGACTGCTTGGAACCCCAGGATTTCTTTGCTTTTTTTGTCCTTTTGTCTAGAGATATTCCAACTATAGATATGGTTTTTTTTGTCATTAATGATCCCCCTCGACACACTATGGAATCTATATTAGGTTCTCTTGAAGTGTCGAGCAATTGTGATCAAGGCTCCGCCCATCAAAATTGTGTCATCTACGAACTACCCATGATTTATACTTTTGATGCCTTCTTTGTACCTTACACCTGGAAGGTTGAGGATTTCTCTTTCTTGTTCCAATTTCTTGCTTAGGGCATCAACCATGATGATATATAAGAAAGGGGAGAGGGGGCACCCTTGAATAAGGCCCCTCGAAGCTTTGAAGAATCCTACTACCTTGCCATTAACCAATGGAGCAATCCAAGGGGAAGCAATACAAATACTGATCCATCTAATGAAAGTATCATCCAACCCCATTATTTTAAGGACTTTTATCAGGAATCCATGGCTTACTCGATCAAAAGCATTTGCCATGTCCAACTTAATGATCATCCCTTGATGACCCCTACGCTAGCTAGAATCTAGGGCTTCTTGGATAAGGATTATATTGTCAAAGATTTCCTACCTCGGACAAACCCCCCCTGGTTTTTAGACATCAGAGAGGGCAATAGGAGTTTAAGCCGAGAGGCCAACAACTTCGAGAATATTTTCTAGGAGATATTGCAGAGGGATATTAGACAAAATCTAGATAAAGAAGAGGGATTCGATTCTTTTGGGATCAGAGCTAGGAAAGAGGAATTTATGCCACCCCCCATAGCGAAGTGTTTGAAAGAGTATCCCACCAATCTACAAAGGTCCTTTTTATAGCTTCCCGGAAGGAATGATAGAAGCTAGCTGAGAATCCATTCGTGCCCGTTGCCTTATCAAGGGGGAAGAGAAAATCACCTTCCAAATTTCCTCGACCGTAGGTGGGGAAATCAAAGTGTGATTACATTCTTGCGACACCATCATATGGATACAGTCAAGGAAGAATTTTTCACTAGCAATATCATACGTATGGTCCCTTGTATATAGATTTTCATAATGCACTACCGTTGCTCTCGTAATCTCTTCAAATTGCTTGATAGTTCCCCCCCATGATTTATCTGAGTTGTATTGTTTTTTTATTCCCTGAACTTTGCTTGCTTATGGAAATTTTTTGTGTTCCTATCCCCAGCCTTTAGCTAGTTATTTCTAGATTTTAGTCTCCAATACTCCTCTTCCTTTCTAAGGTTTGTATGAAGGGTCTTAAAAATTTATGCTTCTTTATGGAAGTCTAATTATTGTACCAACGTTGATTCGATTTGTCCCTGGATTAAAGCAAGTTTTTCTTCCATCTCTTTGATGTTATCTTGCGTGACTTATTTGTTTTCCTTTAACCACTTTTTAATGTCTCCATTTAGATGATGAATCTTGGACTCCTAGATGGTTATTGGGCTTCCCTCTATCCACCCCAACTAGGAAAGGGATACCACCTCCGATAAATTGGGGACTTCCAGCCATAAGGGAGAGTAGCGAAAGGGGATTGGGCCCAAATCCAAGGGCTGTTAGAAATCAAACTTATCGGTCGGTGATGAGAACCAGACCATGGGTGAATAGAATATTTGAGGCTATAATTTAGGATTAGGAGATTGTCTAGAGTTAGGAAACGATCTAGCCTGGCTGCAATATGGTTCACTCCTACTCTTTTGTTGGTCCAAGTATACATAATTTTTTGGGGTTTGACAAAAAAAATATTCAGGGTTAAGATGAGGTCCTTGATATGCTCCTGCAGGGTGTCACGAAAAATGGGGCCTCGTCTTTTTTCATGATTTCCCATTGTTGTGTTGAAATCTCCTCCAATAATACAGTTATGCCCGAACTTAGTACCCGTTAACTCCATCACAGATTTCGAACATTATTGTTTTTCTCGGAAGTGAGTGGGCATGTATACATTGATCACTGCGAAGAGTTGTTGCTTTCCTATAATATTAAAAATAGTTTCTATCCAATGAGTAGTTCTTAGAGAACTTGACAGTTGCAATTTCGCCAGATTCCACAATGTGTAGAGGCCACCTGATGCTCCTCTTGAACTGACTATTTCAAGATTGCTAATACTCAAAATCTTGTTTTTAATTGAGTTGAGAGATTTCACTTCCATTATTATTTTTATTGATCCTAGTCCCCTATAGTTCCAGGAGATGATATTCATTAATCGCTTTTTTAGGTTCCCCGCCCCCTTGCCAGGGCCTGTATTATTTCCTCCCCCCCTCCTTTGTTCCCTGCACCTTCTAGCTGACGAGGAATATTGTGTTGGACTCCAAACTCTTTGCCTTTTTTAGTTTTCTCCCTTCTGACTTATTTTTTCTTCTTCCTAATTTCTTCCCTTTTTTGACTGGCTTCTTCATTCTTGCACTCTCTGGTCTCTCATCTACAAAACTCAGCTGTGCGGATGGCCCCAGACATTCTGTAGTTGTCAGGAATCCATCCACATCCTTCTCTTCCTCCAATGATTCTTCAGAACTACTGTCAGAGTCTGGACAAGAGTTCAACTCCTTATGATATTTTGGGGGTTGGCCCACTGGAGCAGATCGAGGGTTTGGGGCCTCTTGAGAGGAGGAAGGTGGGGGGACTGAGCATTCTACTACTGCAGCAAAGCCCAAAATCCTGAAACAATTCTCTAGCACCCGACCATGGTCGCCCCCATCAGGCATTCCTAAGGGAGGGGAAAGCTCGATCACTTTAGACACCAAAATAGAGCCAGGGGGCCGACGAAAGCCAAAAAAATTGAGTACTTACACCGCTTAACCAAATTCCATTGATCTTTAGGGTCGCTAGACAACTTATCCAAAGATTCCAAACCTTTAGGGCAACCTTTTGCAAAGTGCCGATACTCATGGCATAACTTGCATTTAAAGGGAAGTTGGTCATAGTCGACTTCTTGCACATGTGTCCAACTATCCGTGCACAGATTGACAGCCACAAGGATACCTCTCTCTAAATCCACCTTAACAAAAATCCTGGCACATGAGAAGAGACCATCGTTTGGCTCATAGTAATCAATTTACTTCCCCAGGGAGTTCCCAATGAGCCTGAAATTCGCATCATTCCAACAATGAAGGGGGAGGTAAGGCAACTTCACCTAGATTGGAACTGATGAAGGAACATAACATTCCAGGTTGAAGCTAGGAATCCAACGGTTCGGATAAATCCCCTGAGCCCCCATAAAATCTTGACCACTCCTGAACACTACATCTCGCCCCATTCTATTCTCAAAATAAAAATTATGGAAGCCTTTACCACAAAAGTAGGAGATGGCGACACCTTTAATGAGAGGATTCTAGTTCTTCTCAACCCAACCCTTTACCATCTGAGGGGATGGAAAAAGGCCCATGATCTGGCCAATGAGACCCCTATAACCCACCTACATGGCGCAAAAGTGGGCCTGTGGCGTACATATCTCAATCTTGGGGATGTTTGCTGCCACCTTCATAAACTTACACTCACCCTGCTTGTAGAACTTCAAAGTTGAAGCCACAAAGATGTTGAAGGCAATGATCTCCATAAGAAGTGACGCCTCCTGGGAAGGTTCCACCATTGGAAGGAGCACAACCAACCCCAGGAACACCAAAGCTGGCTTTGGGAGAGCCCCAGCAGACCGATAACGTATCTGTCAAAGAGAAAAACATTACGCACCCCAAGCCTAAATAGGTAGAGAAGGAGGCCAAAGCCCAACCAGAGGGGCCGAGGTCCCATCACGAAGACCCAAGCAGTCAAATGCAACTCTGACCAGTGACTTTATTGATGAGTCAAGACGCCACACTTGCAGAGCTACTCTTCTCTAGTGTACATTTTACTAGCAAAAGTTCCTTTAAATGATCAATGTTTCATTTCATTATTTGCAATTAATTTCTATTATAATTTACAGGGTTTGTTGATGTGTAGTTTAATGTAATATGGAAGACAATATATTAGTGGCTAAGTGTAGTTAGTGGACCACAAATTGAATCATCCTTTTTAAGGAGATGGAAATATTCTCGATTCTTTTGAAGGACCTTGATTATAATTTTTCCAATTTTGTGGTGGTCAATGGTAACATTTTTTAAATGTATATTTTTCATTCATTATTAATAATTAATTATTATTTCTTTTTTTTTAATTGAAAAAAGAGTCGTTCCTTCTATTTCATTAAGCCATAAAATATTTTACATAATGTACAAATGTCCACCAGTCACTGTGGACCCAGGAAAATTAATTTGCTAACCGCCTAAGGCATGAACCCCCAACCCTACAAAGGTAACCTCCGAACCATAGAATACAAACAATGTTTGTGCCATATGGTTTGAAGAACATGTGAAAATCCGTGAATTCTCCCACGCATCTGCGCCCCAGACTTGCATCTTTAATCAAAATCGTCCAATCTCCTTGTTCAATCCAACGACCGAGGAAGATATTTCCCAGCGAATACGTTCGGTGTTTAACGACCCAGCCCCACCAAACTAAACGATCATTCCTATCCCTAGATTCGCATAGCAAAATCCGACGGTTGAGAATAATATCGCACGGTACAAGGTCTCCGGACATTAGTGTGTGATGGAGACGGTATTCATTTCCACCCCCTGCCACGTGTAGCAAGCTGAATGGAATCGCTTCCAATTCGCTAAAACTACCTCCCTCTTGAGAGTCATGCGATCAACCAAAAACCACAAAGGAAGTGGTTTTCTATCCCGAAAATGGAAATTAAGGATATTACTGCTACCGAAAAAGATAGGATTCTCGTCCCTCGCAACCTTTCTTCTATGCCTGAACCTGAAAATTTGGAATGTTCTGATCCTTCCCACTGGTTGACCACCCGATAAACTGACAAATCTGGTCAACATACACTAGGGATTTCTGAGGCCGACAATGGCCTGCCTCCCACCAAAGACCAGTTTGATAAACAATAGTGAACCATAATGAGATCTAGTCATTTAGAACTTGCCTCCTTGGCTCTGTTTCGAAACACTTCCCTATCCTCTTCCGCTTAATCGAAACAAAGTGCTTTTAATATGCTCTGAGGCAATGCATGCCACTCCATCGAAACCCTACATTCTGTACAACTCACACCTTGGTTGGCCAAAATATCTGCCAGTTTATTGGCCTTTCTGCGAACATGGTTGAAATTTACTGTGTGAAGTTCTTGGAGGTGACCCTGAAGTCTTTGGAAAACTCGGATTAGCCTCCAGTGTTTTGAGACTTTCTCTGGCACTGCTCCACAACTCATTCTTTTCACCAAGTTAATGATTAACTCAGAGTTCACTTCTATAATTATATTTAGGCAGCTGTCTTGCTTTAGAAACTCTAAGCATTGCTCCAAAGCCATTAATTCAACCATGTTGTTGGTGGCTCTTCCTAAATGGCAATGGAAGATGAAGAGAATGCGCACTTCTTCATCCCTTAAAACCCCTCCAAAACCAACAGTTCCCATGTTGCCTTTTGAAGCCCCATCAATTTTTTATTTCAAAAAACCTTTCAGGGGAGGATGCCAGAAACCCTTCTCAGTTTCCATTGTGATTAC
Organism: Pinus taeda; assembly: GCA_000404065.3. Lineage (NCBI taxonomy): Eukaryota > Viridiplantae > Streptophyta > Pinopsida > Pinales > Pinaceae > Pinus > Pinus taeda. Next base: position 2,641 of record APFE031184384.1, on the reverse strand, counting down.
TTTCCTATCCAGGCCTTGAGGAATAAGCCCCTGCATACCCAGCTGCCCGAGAATTCTTAAATTGGCCTCTGAGGGAGGATTCTTAGGGTGATTACGCATTGTGGTGCCAACCATCTCCTTAAGTTGTTTTTAGATCAACTCAAACAGGCGATGAGACGGATTCTTTTCATCTTTGAATATTCTCTTGTTCCTTTCTTTCCAAACATTCCATATAATGAAGCTTGGCGTTAGGGCCCAAGCCGAGCTAAGAAATTCATAATCCGAAAAGTTTCTTCTCCAATTGTTTAGGGTATTAATGATACTCCCTTTGTCCCTATCAGTCTGTTGGAAAATGGTGGCAAATGTATCCCATAACTTGGAGGTGAAAATGCAGCTATTGAGAATATGCTCCATTTTTTCCTCTTGAGCTTCATAGAGTTGGCATCTGGAAGGCCCCAGAACACCCCTCTTCCTAATATTATCCCAAGTCAAGATTTTCTTGTGATGAACCAACCACATGAAGATTTTGATCTTCATCCACCCTTGGTGCCTCCATAGGTTTTGCCAGATCCTATCTGGAACATGGGAATCCAGCTCAAGGAGAATACTTTTTGGTTCGTTAAGATTAAAGGTGCCCTCTTTATTGTTGCCCCATATTAGTTGGTCATGCCCCCCTGTTACTAAAATAATCGTTTGTTCCAACATTCTCATAAGTGCCTCTGCTTTTGTTTTCAAGGGGCTATCATCCCTACAATCTATGTTTCTACAGATTCTCCACTTCCCTGTATGTTAACGGATAAATCCCCCTAGGGTCTTGGGTTGATACCCTAGCAGATTGGAGGTTGTCTATACAAAGAAACACATATTCCATACAACCATAATGCTAATATAAGCAAAATCTACGATAATGGGCGTACCTGAGGTCCTACGTTTGAGAAGATCCTTCCAGGGTCCAAACCCTTCTTGTAGTTCCTTTTGCTCCTTCAACCTGCAAAACAATCAATTCCAGAAAGTACATCAGTATATGGACTAAACATCATAAAGAGACCATCTTCATATTATATTGAAAGGTAGTTAGTTATGTAATTAAACAACCATTCATATATGAATCATAACATTGATATCATAAACATGAAGAAGGTTTATATCAGGAACAAAGACATGTGTTTCTTTTATTATAGATAAATAAAGTATAGAAAGGAATAATTTCACCTGATTCGTCCTTTCGCAGGCTCCAAGTAGAACCATCCTCCGGATTCGTCCAGTCTCAAGCCTTTAACAAACTCCTTCCATGACTTACTCCATGATATCTCAAGTAGTAGATAGACATCAACACACAAGGAAACAAGGGTTTCCTATAAAATGGGGGAAGTGCAGGAGGCACTAGGATCTTCAGACCTAGTCAGGGAAATCTCAGCATATTAATCTTTCTCTCTCTTCTCTCTTCCATTAGGCCTTCCCATTGAAGCCTTTTATACTTCTCCCAAAGTAGTTTTTTAGTTAGGAATTCGTTGGGAACAGTTGGGCCACAGACACTAACAGGTAATCAACAAGTGAAACCTATGATCTTCGCCCGAAATTAAGAAGATTTATTTTTGTTTAAGTGTTTTAAGACATATACGTAGGTTGGATATACACAGACCCACGTACACAAGGTTTAGCTCAGGGCATTGTCGCATATAGGGAGTAAAACACTGTTTTTTAAATTTTTGGACTAGGTCTAGAAGGAGGGGTTGCCCTAAGCCATAAGTGCAGCATCACAAACCTCAAGAGTGAGATTTGGAGCTATAAAACTGTGTTATGAGTATGATCCCAGAAATCCTTTACCTTATTTAATCCTTGGGTATCTTTCTCATTCTTAAGGCCCAAAAAGTACTCTTTTAACAATGTTGGTTCTTGTTGCCATTTATCTTCCCAGAATAGTGCTAGATATCTCTCTCTGATTTCCCAGAAACTATTTTTTTTGTACTAGGCCTCTGTTCTCCCAAGCTTTATTCTAGATGTATGAGCCCTTTATATTTCCAGACATTCTAATGAGATCACTAGTTTGCCAGGAGCTGGCATATTTTTCTTTCCAGATACTTGCCCATTGAGCCTTTGGATCTTTAACCCAACGCCACCATAGTTTGGCCCCTAAAATGTTGCTAAGAATATCCTGATCACCCAAGCCTAGGCCCCCATGGTTCTTGGGTCTACAGATTTTTTCCCATGAAACTAAGGCCCATTTCTTACTTGTCTCCTCCTTACCCCAAAGAAAATCTCTTTGGATGTTTCTGAATTGATGTAAGACTCCTTTTGGAGCTGGGAGTGCTGATAACATAAAAACAGGGATTGATTGTAGCACAACTTTTGTAAGCACCAACCTACCAGCTAGATTTAAAGATTTGATGGTCCATTTTCTGACTTTATCCTGCACCATATTGACCAACGGTTCCCAAATGCTCTTGTGCATCAGTTTAGCAGTTAGAGGAACTCCCAAATATTTTGAAGGGAGGGAATCCCTTTGAAAGCCAAAAATTCTGGAGATGCTTCTCTGAATAGCAATATTGGTATTAAAGAAAAATATTTTTGATTTGGAGAGATTAAATTCCATACCTATAGCCATGGCAAATTCATTCAGGATTTGTTTGTAGGCTAGATCTTCTTTGACTGAGGGGATTCC